>JAEBDU010000046.1:105418-175319 GCA_016802625.1 Heliconius numata | reverse complement strand
TACAATTTTATTTTAGACGTAAATTACATTGTCATTCAAAGAATTTACTTATTCTCTGCATGTGGTAGTGTTTCAAAATATGCATGATGCACCGGAGGTATATAGGGTAGTAGCTGCATCATGTCTTTATATTTTTCGTACGTAATAGGTCTGGCATTTTTGCATTTTTCACGTAATATCTCACGTAATCCTATAAATATTATAAGTTTGAAAGTTTGTAAGTTTTTTTTGGGTAAAGATATCGCCAAAAGTACGTAATAGATTGGTTTTAAATTTAATACAGAGCTAGAGTATGAATTGGAATACAATGAAATGAAACATAGGCGACATTTTATTTAAAAAGTCAACTCCTAAATAATATAAAATTAGAAAAATCTAATACACTTCTCTAATTTTTTAATATCTATCTTTTAACTTACGAGTAGTGGAAACACGTATGGGAAACAATGCAAATCGTCCGCGGGACACAGCTAGTATAAAATAAATGAAAAATAACAAAACACAGATCGGCATCCATCTGCTATACCTCTGTCAATTGGACTTACACCACTTTCATAATCAATGATTATGCAATTTCATTTACCGACCGATTTTGAGTTGTACAAAACATGGGATTTTTTTGAGAAATTAAACACGGACTAGTTATATATAAAAAAATTTCATTAAATTAAGCATGAATAACGTGATAGCTCATTTTTCTTAAAAAATGGACTTACACCACTTTCAAAATAAACGGTCCATTTAATGCTAGTCATGGCGCTCAGGCATATGCAAACAACTGTAAGCGTGGCAGGTTGTGGGTTCAATTCCCACACAAAAAAATGAAATATATTCATTATGCAAACACATAATGCCCCCAGAATTCAGCGGAAAATTGCGAAAGGAAATGTCTTAATTGGAAAGGAGTGTCGTAAACTAGGGTCCCAGGTTCCATATGCCTACTCTAGAAATAGGGCAAAATAAAAACATAAGTATCTAGTAGATATTGTAAAGCGAAACAAGATAATGCATAGAGACACTGGAAAACTATTTGTTACATTTTATTTCACAGACTAACGAATGATTCACGTCGTTGGACAGAACGAGTGTAATAAACAAAGAACAATTGTTTAATCTGTAGAAATCAATATAATTGCGTTGCAACTACGTTATAAATGAGACGCCATTTCTTTCCTTCTATAAGCGAATCTGTTGTGAAGCGAATAAAAAACAGTATATTCTTTATGGACGATAGACTTTACAGTATATTTTTTTTTTAGTTTTTTAAAATTATCTTTTTTTTATATACATATAAAGCTGTATTGGTAAATGCAGTTGCAATAACCAAAAGTTCAAATCCTGCTACTATTATTTTTTAGAAATTTAATCATTTGTTTTTATTTGGCAGACCCCTGTAAGCTCAAGAACTGAAGCTCGTATTGAAAAACATCTTTTTATTTTGATAGTTGACTTATTGAGAAAGGCTGTACTTTTAATTACAACGCCGCCCCAAATTACTTCTTGTACTTAGACTGTGTAATTTGTCATATACAACTTTTAGTTATTTCCATTTAACCACGCGGGCGAAGCCGTAGATAAAAACTAGTATTTATAAATCTGTAAGGGTAGTTCAATTATTAAAGCCCACTCTACGGTCTATCCTAGTCGTATATGATGCAGTTGCAAAAGTTGCTATGAACAAAATAGTTGGAGCTAGGCTACATTGTTAAAGAGCTTTACTAGTAAGAAACTTTTTTCGAAAACATAATTGCAATTTTTTTACATTATGCTATCGTTTATTCGATTACTACCTTAATGAAGGCGATAGTGGCGAGTTCGAATTTCATAAAAGTTTTGTATTGTGGAGAACAAAGTGCCTTACATACATACATATATAGTGTACCCTTGCAGAGTAGGCAGAGAGAACCTAGTGTTAAAACGCTCTGTACCCACTACACTTTCGTTTTTAATTTACTGCCGAATTCTAAAGGTTTGCGTGTTTAGTGACAGAATTTATCGCTGCGTTTTGTCTCGTTACCAGAGTAAGGAAATGATAATAGCCCCAAGTGAGAACTGAACCCAAAACCGCTGCGTTTACATTCGCACCTGTACGCCTGCACCATAATGGCCTCACGGGGTAAATAATGATTACAAATATTAAAAATGTATAAGAAGATCTTGTTAACAATTTTTATATAAAAAAGCATCTCGTACAAAACTTGCACATTTTTTGTTGAAAATGTATTATAATAAGAACTATAATAACATGGTGGGTCCTATCTCCAGTTGTCAGGCGACAAAAAACGAAATATTCTCTTGCAAAGCCTTCCTCTGAAATTCAGCCGACACGTCTTACAGCGTTGTATTATTGTTATATTTAAATAGAGCTGATGTTGCGTTCACCGTTTTTTATATATTTACGTTATTTTTAGAAATGACAGGGCCCGGCGTTGAGTTCCGCGTAACGTGCAACGTCTCACATTGGTACGATAAGTTGTGAAGATAATGGCCAACACTAGATTCTTTTGGTCTACCTTTTGTGCTGGATAAAACATATAGAGCAATTATTTTTTCTCACAATAAAATAAAAAAATATACCTTAATTAGACAAAATAATATCTTTATAAATAATATTAATAAATTAAGTATTAACACGTGCACTCAATCAATTCAATTAATTCATCAGACAGCAGTCAAGTGTACTAGAATTGAGTCTGAAATCGGGTGCATCGCTGACAATTACTATCGAGTCTCTTGTCACTCTTACTTGAAGTATTTGTTTAACGAATTTGTGCTATATTCTTTTAATATAAAGTATATATTAGCTTAAATTCGGCATATATGTCCGATCACAATTCAAATTTAGTGCACAAGGTATTTCGCTTTTAAGCAAATTAATTTTGAAACTAATGTCACTTATACTCGTACGAGTTCTGAGCTTAAACGTTTTAATATTACAGTATTATAGGTGTAGTATGTGACTTTCTCTACATTTATGAAATAATATATATTTATAAGTTTATAGAAATATGACAGACTTTGATTAAAATATATATTTTTTTTCTTTTTACTATAATATCTTTTTTTTTATTTTTTCACTTCAATTCACGCTCTATACCGCGTATAATAGAGTAGGCACAGGAAACTGAGTGTTAAGAAACACCATTTCCCATTTGCAACACCGTTTCCAATTTTCAGTCAAATTGAATGGCGGAGCTTAACGTCGCGATTTATCTACGCGAAATTGTAGCTATAACCATCCATTATAGTTACACGCTTGTGCCACTGCGTCACGGCGGCCTCGATTGTGCTATTTACAATTAAGATGAAATTTTCAATAATAATTCTGTAAAATATTGTCTTACTTGAATAAATTGATATAATATTTTTAGATCTAAATTGTTTTAATGTAATTAAACTTCTATTCAGTACATAAAAACATAAAACTTTTTGGGTCATTCTTATGTAACTTATAATGGATCAAACAACACAGTCCGTACAAGGACGCAACAGCTCTAGTTTAGTTATAAAATAAAATAAAGTTATTAAAGGTTTAAACACGTATAAATCGAAATTATATAAAAAAAAAACAAAAGCTATAAAAATATAAATCCAAAACGCCATTATAATTGTCATTCTAAATCACTTTAAAACACACAAAAGCTGTACATCATAAACTACTCAACTATTTTCTATGATACTCTCAGAAACATTTTTGACGAATGTGAATTAGAGTAACGTATATCAAAGTACACTCGTCAGATTTACTAACTGTAGATATTCGCGTAAATGTTGGTACTGTTAGTACGAAGTTAGAGTACCATGTTTGTTTCCTTTGTTGTGGAAGTTTTTTTTGGGGAATATGCGAAAAATAGAATAGAAGGCAATGTGCTTTATGAAGCCAGCTATTTTATGATTGTTAAAAATGACATAAACCTTTATTTTGTTGTGTCAATATTGTATTAATGAAGTCGTCATGGCGCAGAGGCACAGCGTCTGTCTAAACGAGACACACATTGTGGGTTCGATTCCCACTCCTGCTCTGGTTATACTAACACGGTCAATTTTCGAAAATCTAGCCTAACTTATTATATACATATATATACCCTACATACACGTATATCGTGAAGCTAAAAAAATATAAGGAATATAAGACACTATTACATTATTTCACATTCCGCACGAATGAGAGACGTGTTAAGTGGCAGAACTCTGTACTCTTGTGATACTATGTTAAAGATATGAGAATAATTCATTTACCATTGCTCATAATGGCCTCATTATAATGAATGGCTTTGCAATTTTTATTTACCAAATTTTAAATCGAAAAATTGATTCTGAAGTCATTCATTACGAAGCTCTTCAACCGAAATGTTCCCAGGTGATCCTTTACATCCGTTTACCTTACAAGGAGCACAAAAATTAATATACAGTTTCATACAATAAAAAAGAAAATTATGCTTTAATTTTATGGAGATTTTTATATAATATAAAAACATAATGAAGTTTTAAACAGCACTTAAGCATCATTTAAGTATATACACCGAGTAAACCTGAACACTGCGATCAATCAGTTGGTTGGCGTCCTCATGAATAATCTTCCTGTTGAGGAAACTTTTACAAAAGATTTATTTTCTTTCGACAACCGCTACGGTACGTACGCCGGGATGCGGCTAAGATTGATCGATAAATAAATCTTGAGAGAACGTGTATATGATAATGGCCATTTAGATAACGAATGTATTAGAAAATTTGTTTAGCATTTAAATTGCATTGAAACCGTTATTGATATTATAATAACAAAAAATAAAAAAAAAACTAACAAGCCCGTACACAAATATCTCTAAAGAGTAAATAAAATACAAAATAATATCTTTGTAAGGCATTGATCAGACTTTTCCTTACAACTTTCGAACCTACAAGCCTGTGTGCTCTGTGCCACACCTGACCTCAACATCATCGATAATAAAAAGTAATTAAATAGCAAAACGTACAGTTTTATCCTCATGCATGTGACCACGCAAACGTAAATTCAGTCAAATTAACAAGGAGCCCGGCCAGCTATTAGTGTGCTGCGTTACCTTAATTGCAGATAAGCTAGTTACCGCTAACCGTGCGGTCATCTCATCTTTAATGATATCACAGATTAAATAAGATCTAATTCTAGTGAATACTTATGTATTTTTGGTGGGCAGCTTCCTAAGAGCTATTCCCTCGTTTTGGGGAAATTGGGGAAAATGGGGAACAGAATGTCTTAATGGGAAACAGCCGTTAAGCAGTTATTCTTCTTTATTTTCACTTTAGGTTTTTACCTAAAAATATAGATATCATAAAAGATATAGATATAAAGTCCAGTACACATATATGATCGAACAAAGTTACACCGATATTCCCATAAGTTTTATTTTCTTTTACGAGTAGAATGGAACACAAATGTATTTTCAGAAAAGGTGAGTTGACTTTCTAAGACTGTCATATAAAATTTCTGCAGCGAAACTTACTTTTGTCATGCCACAAAATAAGATATTGCGCTTTTATTGCACCCAATAGTACAGTACGAAAGAATGCACTGCTATTAGAATAAATATCATAGTAGATACATACTCGTAGTGTTGGAAATAAAATGATTTTAAAATCTTTGTATAACACAAATTCCAATAAAATGCGGTCGAAGTTGCTAACATTAGCAGAGGAAAAAGGTAACACTATGTTTTCAAATAAATTATAAATAGTGTATTATTGCGCAAATATGTTAGAATTTCTTATTTTTGAATATAAACAATTAAATATATAGTTTGTTTGCTTGTAGTTATATAATTATTTTTTAGCTATTTAGCTTTACACTGTATTCCCTATAGTTGGGTAGAAAGGGAGAAAATAGTGATAGGAGACTCCGTCCCTCACGTACCGCTCAATATTCGAGACATTCTGTGTTGGGTGGTGGAACTCAAGGCCGTGCTTTGGTTATCAGATATTGGAAATTGAACCTACACCCAACTCCATCATCACATCTATAGCCAGTCGCTGTACGGCTGCGCCACGATATTATATAACGTTTCTTTGCGTTTTTTGATATAGCAAGTTAGGCAGAGGGAACCTGGGAGCCTAATTTTAAGATACTAGGTTCCCATTAATACGATTCCGTTTCACACTACGACACGACAGCCTCAGTCCTGTCCATCGACTAACATAAAAGAATAAAATTACACTTTCTACCATTAAGATATCCCAGAAACTTCATTATCTAATAGTAAGTTTATCTAACAACAATCTTCTACAATTGACAAACCACCCATCAGCGCTGTCACCAGCATGTGCCATGGAGCTGTTGACACACGACTTCCTTCCACATGAAGGCTGTATGCAAATGAATGAAAGGGACGGAATAATCGGTTACGAGAACCTATGCTACTACGTGACGACAAATGTGATTTATTACAGTTCATTTGTATTAGTGATACCTATTTGTTGGTATTCTATTTAGTGGTGGAGTTTTAGAATAAAGGAAAGTTTAAATGCTGTATAAATACACAATAGCCATATAATATGATATGATAGCTGGATGGGCCAAGGGAACCTAGTGTTAAGTCAATTTTTTCCCATGTACCATGGAATGATAGAACTCAACGCCACGATATAATGAAATAGATAGGAAAAGGATATAGACATTTTGCTTTACGGGAAAAAAAATAGCTTAAATTTAACCCAGAACCACTGACTGTCATTGCGGACCCTGTTCTATAATACAGCGACGTCTTTAGAATGAGAATAGAATCAATTATAGTAACTCCACAAAGGCAACAAGTTAGTTATACATACAAACATATGTTTACAAATATATATACATATATATAGATATAAGATATATATAATAGATATAACATTTGATGAAACACATACGTCACAATAATCTGTATACTGAATCCATGTTCAATTAACACTACCGCATTCGCAAACTATTATATACCAATGCATTAGGTTAATTGGACATAGGTAGACTCTTGACTAAATTGCGTAACGGCTGTCGTCAGTGAAGATATGTGTAATCTTATAACATTTCGTATAATACTCTATTTATTTATTATTTATTTAATGCGTTGACTGGTAGTGGGTTCCATTTACAGTCGAGGAAATTATATATTTGTTTAAATTTATATTTTCATTTCATCGCTCAGGTTTTGAGGTACGCGCGGCGTTTAGTTTCGCCACTCGCGCGATTTGGTGGAAAATGTAGTAGGGAACGGAATTGTCTTAATGGGAATAGAGTGTCTTAATACTAGGTTTAATAGGTACAAATATACCCCAACTATAATTATTTTAAACGTAGTATAGTTCTACTCTCTTCATGATTTACTATAACCATCAAACAATATGTTTAATTTAAATATTTAATGCGATACAAATTTAGTATGCTTTTACGTTAATTAATGATAGAAGTGTTTCAACGGGGCACGGGCACGGGCACTGTCACTTCGTTGTTTACCAGATTTCCCTAAGGTTACTCTCATTCTGAGTCAATAACCATTTCCAGGATCATATTACACCTCTTCATACTGTATGAGTATTTTAACTGAATTTTTAAATAACTTTTAATTTGGGCTAGACGTTTTATTTTTATTTATGTGATACAAATTGTGGAAATATGTAATTTATGTCAATTATAAAGTAGAAAAAAAATAATAATGAAAATTTTGCAAAATTTAAAACTTTATTTCATCGCTCTGGTGCCCTGGGAAAGCCCGGCGTTGAGTTCCGCTAATCAACACGCAATACCTCCGTAACTCGAGAGAATGAATTGTTTTCATTTAGTTCTTAGAATTGGTAAAAATTTTATTTTTATTGTAATTTGAGATGAGGAAAATGATTATGATATTAGAGTACGAAACTAATTTAAAAAATAATTATATACTTCAAGCGGACGAAGCCGGGAGCGGGTTGCTAGCATAAAAAATATATAAATGAATCAATAGTGCAACATTCTGCGCTATTTCATTTTAATTAAATCGATCAATCGAAGCAAAAGCATTGTTTTCAACTAGGTTTTCCCATGACTTTGGGTTTAAATTGTTCGAGACAACAATCTCAAAGATCAGTTGGATAGTTATTGAGAAGTTGAAACTATTAAGCAAACTTAAAGCTTTCCGCTTCTAATATTAAACACCATTGTAGTGCAGTAGATTTATATAACTACTGACAGGCATTTAAATCTTTTTATATAGACTCGTAATATATATCTGATTACATTTTCATTAGTTACTACAAAAAGATAACAATTCTTATAAGAACACAAAGAAAAATAAAAATCCATTATAACGAAACAACCAACAATAAGCATTATTAAATGAGTAATAATAGAAACAACAAAAATATAATATCATTTTCATTGTAATATAGAGAGATTCATAATGAAAATCACTAGTAGTAAGAAAAAAACTAAGTATAAAGTAGAGTACCATTCAGATCACAAGTACAGGAGTGAATTGCAAGGCATCGTTAAACCTAACAAACAAGCTTATTATTTGTCGGAATATTGATTGCATACTTTTATTTATACAATAGTGGAGCAAAGGCTAGTAGTGGCGCAGAGGCACAAGTGCGTCTGTAAATGCGACAGGTTGCGGTTCATTTCTAGCTTTGGTGTCGAGACAAAGTGGTTCGTTGAGATTCACCATTCATCACGCAATGCCTCAATAATTTGGCGGAAAGTGAGTAACGGAAGAGCTTTAGCAAGAACGGAGTATCGTAACACTACGTTCCCAGGTTCCCTCTGTCTACCATGCTATGTGCGGGATATGTCAAATTTCTACAAAATCTGTGAAATATTGGAGTTGAACTGGTTGAAACATTAACTGTATATAGATACAGGAAACTTAGTGTGAAAATTGTGTGTTGAGTGGCGAAAGTCAACGCCGAACTGTATATATGTATGAGTAATCGTGGTTTGTTTTTTAAATGGGAAACGTTTGAAAGTTTTTTAGTTGAGAATTGGAAGCTGCAGTAATGTATCTCTAACTTTTAATTTCTTTAAGCTACTTAGTTTGGCAACTGAAAGAAAGTTAAGCTTCAGAAACCAATTAATCAATTGAAGTCCTACTCCATTCGCTCTTAAAGATAAAAAAGTTCAATATCGTATAGAAATAAAAAATGATCACCACGCATTTTCCCGCATATTAAAGTAAACGGTAACGAGAGAACGTAGTGATAAGGTACTTCATGATGATACTTTCTGCCCAATTTTAGAGATATTACGTGTAGATTGGTGGAACTTAGTGCCACGCTATTGTCTTCTAGAGCGCTAATAAAGAGATCTAAATACAAACTCTCCCCCGAGTGCACATCGAACCCACAACCATCGCATTCACAGACAGATGCTAACCCACTGCACCACGAGTGAAATTTTATTTAGCACAGTAAGGCTTAAAAATAAGGTAACATGATCGAAGTGGCTGCCATTGTCATTCTAGTGTTTCACGCTATTGAGAATTCCGCAGGCGGCGAATATCAATACGTCTCGCTTTCGAGTTGACTGCTGGGTGCCCTGAATAAAAGAATACAATGACGTAGATATGTTAGCTTATGTTTCATTCTAACAATAAACTGTGGTTAAATTTGTATTTTGTACTAGTGTTTTTAACTATATTTTATTTTAGAAATTTATTTTTACATTTAAAGATAATAATCACTAAGGTAAAATACAAAACAGGTTGTTTAGAAAACGTATAAAAGTTTTAACTTGGATGATTTTCAAGAAGCGCGGGTTCAAATATTACTCCGCCGGGCGAAAAGCGAGTCTTAACATAAGATTTTCATTATTACATTTAGATTTAAAACCACTAACTAGAAGTGTTATACAATATACATTCATAACATAAATCCGAATTTAGAAATTAAGTACTAACCTTAGTTTTAAAGGCAATTTCAAATTCCGGAACGTTCTCAGGAATGTGTTCTTAGTGATGTGTACTTCAGCTATTAAGCTTGTGCAACGTTATAGTGGTGCATCTGAGCGTGTTCTCATGGTTTAGTGATGTTCTATACAGTTCAGTTTATATATTATAATTATATTGTTCGTTAGGCCATTGTGAGGTGGTAGGAGCGGATATTGTGGGTTCGATACCCACTAGTGGAAATTAATAAGTTATTATCTATAACTCTTATAATATAACGGGATGGCAGAATTTTACTAGTATACTATTAATGTTAATAAATGCTGTAAATGTACCTACATTAACAGCATTTATTTAATATTGTAAGGTATTTTATTAATAAATGGCTGAATGTAAAATTTTGTGACACAATTGAAAATACATTTAATTATTATTAATTTATATGTACTTTAGTCAACGTTTGTATATAATATTGATATATATTTACTTTAAATTATTTTTACTGTATTTTCACGCTGTACATATCAGAGTAGGCAGAGAGAACCTAGTGTTAGTATTGAGTGGCGGAATTCAACGCCGCGCTTTGCCTCGACACCAAAGCCAAAACATGAAAATATTTCAATAAAAAAATAAATATTACATTTCCTCGAGTGGCAATCGAACCCACGACACTGTTCTTCTGCGCCACAACTGGCCTCATGGCCCTAAATTGTTCTCAAATACAAACATATCTCTACTAAACCCAACTAGAAACTTGTACATAATCTTTGAAGCTAAAAGTTCGTATTAATTAACACAGCAACCAGAGCATGTGTTTTCGGTAATTAACCAACAACGTTATATAACGGGTAAGTCACCATTTCACTATCATAATTGCATTTCCCCCCGTTCTCGCTGGCTAATTTTTATCAACTAGAAAAAGGCAATTAGTGGCGGAGAATACTATTTTTTGCCTACAAATTGTGCTCAGTCCGATTAATGATTGCAATTTAAATCGTTAGATTGTAGCTTGTAAAAGGTTCAACCGTTCTGCACTTTTCTACGTAGTCGGTTGTGTTTAATTTTTTTTCTTTCTTCTGATTTTGCGGTTTCGCTTTTTCATAACTGCGGTCGAGATTGAACTGGGTAACAATTTGCTAACTGTGGAATGAATTTAACGAGGAATCAGCTAGTGGAAACCTTGCTGCAGGTTGCCATTTAACTTTGTTTTACTTTTGATCTCACTAAATTAGTTTGCTGCTGCGTATTTTTTACTATTGAAATTTTATTTTAAAACTATGAACGCTTTTCATTTGTTCTATAAAATTGTTAAGTATTGTTATTCTCCTATTTTCCTTATTATCTAAACATGAATGTATGAATAGTCCTCGCAGGCACTTTTTATATGGTGCAACAAGTGGAAATTATATTTTAACTTCGTTTTTGCTATTATAAATACTACATTTTATTTTGTATCTCTTGTTTCTTTGTAATTTGAGGCCGTCGTGCCACAGCGGCACAAATGTGCGACTGTAAAAAAAAATCGGCAAGTTCTGGGTTCAATTCCCACTTGAGGAAATGAAATTGAATATTTTCAGTTTCATCGCTCTGGTAACTAGGCAAAACGCGGTGTTGAGTTCCACCACTTTACGCAAAAACTTGATAATTCGGAATTCAGAAAACAGAGAACAGAAGTGTCTTAATGGAAACGGACACGGAAATCGTAACGATGGGTTTCCTTTGCATACGCTGCTCTGTGTGGAATATTTGAAGCTAAAAGAAAACAAAAGAAAGTATCTTTGTAATGATATCCTTCATCTTCATCAAGAAACTTAAATACATTATTTTATATTTGAAGATGAACTTCAAAACAAAATTCAATCTCTCCTCCCACATTCAACCAGCGCCGTCCACATCATAACTCCTGATGGATTCATTATCTGAGCAGACACTATTAAGTTCATCTGTCCATTCGCGGCTCAGCGTCGGCCATCGCTCGATAGATGCAATTTCACACTCCAACGGTCCCTGATATTACTAAATGTACTTGCCTTAGATGTAAGGCAACACGTATATGACATTTTTTTTTGTAAAGACGAGATGTTTCTTTTGTTTCGTCTGTATAGAATTTAGAGGGTAGATTGGTTTTTGTGTGTGAGTGATTTTATTTGTATTTATATTTTTTCTGTAATCAGCAAAGAAAATGAGGGAACTTTCGTGTTTACAGTCACACGCTCTACGCAACCCTTGGCTTTAATACATTTTATATATAGTATATTTATAAGTATACTGTAGTACCGTAGTTATTTTAAAGGAGCCATTCAACTATAAAGACCTCAGAGCGAAGGTCCCCATGGCTTAAGTGATTGAGATTGGCTTGACAACTTCAGTTCCGTCGAGCGGAACGTGTTCCGTTTTGTAAACACTACGCCGTAGCCACTAAATCTTGTCTCGACCAGACTGGGTCATGTCTCCGAGCTTCCCCTAGATGTACAGACTTTAGGATTTTTGTATAAGAAAAATTATAACAGAACACAAACGAAGGAAATTGGAGTTTTAGTTTGTCACAATCGTATTAGAAAATGAGGATGGTGGTCAAAATCCTTCTCAGATTGATAATTAATAATATTTTAAATTAACGAAAATAATTCAGTGCAACCGTGTGTCGAAATAAGACAAACGAAATGGCTCTAGATTTTCTTTATCCATATAGAAATATAGATGTGATTCTTAATTATAATTAAACTATTTGATTAGATATTAAATTTTTTTAGCTTCGCATGGTACACCGTATAGAATGGACTAGACAGAAGGAACCTGGGAACTTAATATTAAGACACTTTGTTCCCATAAAGACACTTCCTTTCCCCATTGTTCTGCCGAATTCTATAGACATTGTATGTTGAGTGCGCTTTCAGCACCTCAGCGAGGAAATAAATATACTAAATTTCATACTCCTGGGGCAAAATCAAACCTCGAACTGCTATAATCGCCCGCTTGTGCCATTGTACCACGATTTCTTCCAAAAATGTAGTTTTAAAATTAAACCTTTTTCTATTATATTTTTTTTATATAAAAATATAAATAATGTAACATACCCACAGTATGAAAACTAAAACTACAGCATAAATATAATGAGCTATATTCTTTTGCAAGTCGACTCGAGAGACGAGTATTGATATTCGTCGCCGCGGGACTCACAATGGCGACGGAGAGCAAAAATGGGAATAGTAAAAACTTTGCTATATACCTACTTCATTTTAAACAATAACGTTTCAACTGGTTTGATATTTGAAAATTTTAATGTCTTGTTTTAGGTGGAATAAAGAAAGACATTATATTTTTTATTTAGCTTCAAGCTTTATTCCGCATATGGCATGGTAGACAGAGGCAGCTTAGAATTAAGACTCTTGTTTCCTCTAGACTCATTTTTCTCTTAATTCTTAAGATATTATGCGTTTTTTTTAGTTTCACGCTGTATCTTGTCGCAGGGTAGGTGAAGTAGCGGAGTAGCGGTACTCAACGCCGCACTTTACCTCGACGCGAAGAAATGAAAATATAAATTATTCCAATTCGTCGAGTGGGAATCGAACCTGCAAACTATTTATGATTATTGTCATAATTTAAATATTAATAGGTAAGTCAAAACAGCCAACAACGATTTCTAATATCGTAAAGTGTACTGACAATCATTAACACTAGAAGCGCCCCCGTCCCATTTTTGTCCCAAACGCAAGTTTGATTGTATATAACTTTTTTATTTGTTAATTTATGTAGATGAAACTTTTTGACTATTACCAATTTTACACCTTTATTTAATTAAAAATATAAATAATTTTATAGCAGTCATACTTTTTGAAAAAAAATTAGATTTACCTAGAACTGCCGCTGGGTCATTTTTGTCCCGCCATTATTATTTTGTTATTTGAGGGTATAATTTGATATATTTTCATGCCTCGGGGACGAGGTAGAGGTGAAAGGGCGATGCGGGGGCGGAAAAAAATTGAATAGTAGGTTTAGCAGTCAATGCCTAAGTTTTTAGGGTTCTGTAGCTTTTAAGGAAAAAAAAAACCCTTATAAGATCATTTTTTGTCCATCCGTCTGTCTGTGCCTTTATCTCAGGAATGCTTGGAGAAATCGAGTTAATATTCATATGAGTATATGAATATCAACTATATGACGATCTACAGTCCCTTGATTTCCTGAAAAAGCGCCCTTAAAAAAAGATATGACCATTTATATAGTAAAAAACGTGTATTTCGACACTATAAAGGGAATCAAATTAATAAGGTACTTTCAGTGAACTTAGAATTATGAAATTTGGCAGCTAGCATCTACATGTAGTACCAGTACAGGAAAAAATCTGAAAACTATACATTTATGTATAAATCTTAAAAAATAATAGCCTGAAAAGTGGGGTAAAATTGGTGTCAATACTAAATTTTGCTAGTTCAAGTGAGGTATCAGATGAAAGGATGACTAAGCTAGGCTTGAATTTCAGAAAAAACACTCGATACCAAATGTGGACAATTGTAGGGTAGGTAGAGGGAACCTGGGAACCCAGTGCTATGCACTCCGCTGGCATTTTCCGCCAAATTCTGGAGGCATTACCACGCAATGTTCATCATCATCTGTGATGTATCACTGATGAAGAATATATTAATGCATTACTTGGCCTAATAATAATATTAACTAATTTCAATAACTTATAATTTTGTAAGAGTTATTCAGTTAGTTGTCACGACCTTAGAACGTATTTGAAATACTTGATTCTTTCTTTGTGTTTTGTTTTTTGGTACTTTTATGTTTGTTAAAGAATAAAAATTGATTATTAAAAATGGTCTACATATTTTACGAATTATTTTAATAATATTTTTTGTATTATACCAACAATCAACATAATAAGAAGAATGGGACAAATTTGTCACGACGGCGGTTCTAGAGAGGTGTCAATGTTCGGCACTTCTAGTGTTAAGGAAGTCTACAAGAAACTGTGCATGTTGCCAAAAGGCGTCTGCTGCTATAACATTGTAAGACTATGCTCGGTCCCAGCTTGCAAATGCACCTACGTCACGCGGTATATGACTGACATTACTTACCGTATGTTGGGTATTATGACATTATTTAATAATTATTATATATTTAAAAGAAAATTATATGAGGCCGTAAGTGTAAACGCGACAGTTGTGGGTTCAATATCCACTCGAGAAATTAAAATGTTTAATATATACATACTTTTTAAATAATAAAAAAAATTAAATTGTTTTATCTTCACGCTGTAACTCCTCATTTAGGTACCCACCTAAAGCACAGCACAAGATACTGTACTCGTATGCAGTGTCAAGGCACTCCATTATCCATTTTCAGCCTAAGTTTAAGGAAAGATGGAACTTAACGCTTTGTGCTCAAGTGCGAATCGAACCTCGGGCTGTGCCGTTGCGCCACAACGGCCATATCCATATTTCCTATTTTATTTATATCCTTTATATTTAAAAATAAAATAAAAACTAAAAATAGCTAATTAAAACAATACTTCCAACAGGAAGTCAGTTTCGAGACAAGGGTAGCGTATACAAGCCTAAGTGCTGCCATTTGTCACTGGTTACCCTCCAACAGAATCACTCACCATCTCAAGCAACTAAGCGTGAAAATACGGGCAGGTGCATTTCAAATTACGCAGAATAACGTTAATAGCTATATACAGGGTGTTGTATAATGTGTGGTAATTTAGTTTTCGTCTTCATTTTATAATAATTTTCACTTGTGGCTTCATCAACGTGATCCATATAAAATAAATTAAATTTGTAGGTATATTGTCTATAGAACACGTTTTATGTGTAACGAGATGATTAAAAAGTTAAAAAATATTTCCAAAATGAGGGTTATTATTAAAATATAAGAGTTACAAAGTATAGCATGACGTTTTGAGGCTATACGTGGCTCAGGGCCACAAATGTGTTACTGTCAATACGACAAATTGTCGCACGACTGGTAACGAGGCAAAGGGTGGCGTCGAGTTCCGCCACTCAACACGCAATGCCTCCAAAATTCGGCAGAAAATGGGAAACGGATTTGTCTAAATGGGAACGGACTGTCTTATCACCGTAGTGTGCACAGCAGTAACCTGCTTCTGCCTCTCCTGCATATAGAGGATACAGCGAAGCTAAAAAAACAATGTATAATAAAATATGCTTTTAGATTTAAAATTAAGTAAAGCTGAGGCATGTTTAATTCCCTTGTAACAGCGTGTACAGGGTGAGTAAAAATGTTAATGGCGTCAAGAAGAGCAGGTGCATTAAAAACGGTAATACTTTCAGTGTCGCTTAATTTTTAATGTTTGAAAGTAAAAATATTTTTACACCAGAAATGAGTGTCTTATTTACGTTAGTTACGCTTTTATAGTTGAGTTGAGTAAATTTAGCTTTGGGTTAAATTTTAATTAATATTTTTAAGCTATGTAGATGAGATGATGTGGGCGGTTGATATTCAAAGTTAAATTCTTAAATAATTCAAAATAAAAAGTATTATTTTTAAACTTTTATTTATGACAATACTTCCTGAAATAATGTAATAATATACTGAAATAATTTAATAATAATGTAATAATACTTCAGTGAAATAATGTAATCATTCTTTATATTGACTATATCCATAATATTGGTATTATCTCAATCTCTAGGCGGGAAGTTGAAAACGGAGTGTTTTGACACAAAGTTCTCTCTCTTACCCAGCTATGCAGTGCGGTAACGTATGAAACTGAAAATGACTAAGTACGAAATAAAAAAAATATTACTTACACACTATAATAATGTATTAAATGGGGTAAAATGTCCGCCATAGATTGCTTCAGACACGTTCAACGTAACAATTAACTCATAACGCTCAAGGAGCGGGATTGCCGATGACTCGCGTCCCTTTGTTAGTTTTTGTACGAGCTTTAGTTCAGTTTTTCCGGTGGATCCCCTTTTTATATTGTTTTTGTTTATAAAATAATGTTGATAATTTATTATAATAATCAGTTAATACTGAAAAGGAAGGAACGGAATATAGTTCCACCACTTAACACATAATGTATTGAAAATCGAGCGGAAAGCAGGATACGGAGTGTTTGAACAGTCGAGTGTTTAAACACTAGGTAACCTTTGTCTACCCTGCCAAATGTTATAGTGTGAAGATAAAAAATTAAATTAATTAAAGAAAAACCAGAAATTTGACTCTACTTTACCTTACTTAAATTTAAAGAAATATGCAGTTTCAGGAAAAAGATACTTAACAACAATTTATTTAATATTTCAAAACTTTTCACTGGGTTAGGCAAAATTTACCTCATAACAGTTACGAACTCAACTAGTTCAATTACAAAACAAATTAAAACTCTATAAAAGTCAACGCGATGTTTATATCTAAACTTGTTAGCTTACGTTATTTTTAAAATGTAACTTTAGAAGCCACCTCGGCAACTTTAAGTTGGCTTATCTTAAGTATAGTTTAAGTCGGCATCTTTTATTTTTAATCTTCCCAACGGCAAACGCTACCCGAGTTGAAATTACTTTGTTCTTAAGCAAAGATCGAAGATCCGTTCATTTTTCAATACTTTGTTAACTGCTATCGCTTAAACTTCGGTAATTAAGTATCCAGCTGGTCACTTGATACTGAGTACACTATCATCTACCTCTCAGCAACTGTTCTTATCTTTTATAATATAGATAGAATATACAGGGTGTTTGGTACACAGATAAACTGATATAAGTAAAAGAAGGAGTTACCGTTTTGAAGATATTGGCCTTACTAAAGTATCTAAATATCATATATTCGTAGGTAATTTATTTTCCTATCTGTTTAATTTTTTATTTATTGGGTGACCAAACACTGCGTTGAATCGGCTTAAGAAGAAATAACTCGAAAATTGAGCGGTGTGGTGTACGGAGTGTCTCTTCTCTGCCTATCTAGCTATACCTATGTAAGGGACTATATGAAGTGAAACAGCGTAAAGCTATAACAAAATATAAGTATATCAAAATTCTCTCTTTTTCTTCCACTTTTCACTTCTACCCCGATTTAGAGATTCTAGATAAATAACGTTAAGAAATTATAATTAGGTACTCGTGTTTTAGGTGAATCCGTATAGTCCCTAGTAATCCAAATGAAATTGAGACCTTCATAAAGTTTCTCAGATCAGATCCTTGGGTAGCAGTTAATTATATTCGCTAAAGTGATATCTGTGAAAAAAGGGAAGTTTTGGTAAACAGTGTCGTAACTTTAAATTGGTTTTTTCGCCGCTCAAGGGAAATTCTATTTAATTCTTTTTGGTACCACCGAATAATTTATTATTCGAATAATATTATGTTAAATATTTTATTACGTTTCGCGATTTGTGACGAAGAATTGACAATTTTGGATTTTAATTGTAAATATGCTTTGTTTCTAGTAATTATATGTTTTTACCTTCACGCTGTATCTCTGCTGAGGGAACCTGCTGACTTCTGTTCTCATTAAAAACGGAAGACGTTCTCCGTTCTCCATTTTCCGCCAAATACGCGAGACTTTGTGCATTGAGTGACGTAACTCCACACTGCGTTTGGTTTTGTTATCAAAACGAGGAGTTTAAAGTAATAAATATTTCACTTCCCTGAAGATCGAACCCACAACCATCGCGCTTACAGTTACACGCTTTTGTTCCAGAACTACCTCCTCCTTGTATATAATTAGTCATTTTTCAAATAATTTCGTTATAATATTACATTAAAAGCAGAATCTTTGACAAATTTGCCAAAATGTTGCGAACACACCCACACTTAGTTGACACAAAAAATATAAAATCACTTCTAGAAGCTACAAAATAAATGTAACTTAAAACCTTTTCTTAATATATTTCGGTAATTTTAAGAGTCCATTTATGTTTGCCCTGGCCGCCCTAACCTCAATTTGCGAGTATGGTGATCGTACCGAAAAGTTAGTTGCAAGGACTTTGACCGCTTTATTTATTATACGTTCACAGCATTGAATATGTAATGGAAGGTTAGGCAAGGTCGAATATAAAAATATAATCTATATAATAGTACAAACAATGCCTTAAATAATAATTAAATTCCTGGATTTGAAGTCACTTCCTCTATACATTTTATTTTGTTTAAGGAAATAAAAGATATAAAAGTAACTTACAAACTTTATTAATTTACTTACTACTAGTGAGTGTAATTTACTGGAGTGTCTAAAATGTACAGAAGCCGTGTCAGACACTTTGCGACTACACGATGCCTTGATATCTCACTTCGAAACTCATAAATTATTTAAAAATAGATTTTATAGCTTCGTGCTGGGTTTGAATGATTTAGGGTAGACAGAGAGAACATAATATTAAAACACTCTGTCCCCAATTTTCCGCCCAAGTTATTGTCTCTAATCCACAATCGTCGTTAATTAAAGTAGACGCATGAAAAATATGTAAAATATAAGTATCCATCCATACCTATATTATAAATTCGAAAGTAACTCTGTCTATCTGTCTGTCTTTTACGCAATCAGGGCCAAAGCGCTAATTTAATTATGATAAAATACTCATATAGAGATATTTGAGGGTCTCGGGAAGAACATAGGATACTTTTTTTTCTCATATTTGTAATACTTTCGATATATACCAATATATTAAAATATTTATTAATTTGACATGCAATTTATTCCGCCATGTTAATAACAACCGTCGTTGCTAAGCAACGATTTGGAAAGTTTGTTGTTAGAAAACGTCACCCAAAATGAGCTTGATTAACGCATCTCCCTATTGAAAACTGAAAATAATTTCATAAATATATTTAATAAATATTCGTATAGTTCAAGCGGGCATAGCCACGTCCGGGTCCACTAGTATTTATATAAAGAACGTACATATATTACGCACGTATACTTTTACAGAGTCGCTTACAAAAGTTGCACTTTTTATTGTAACGCTTAAAACAAAAAATATCTTGTATTCTTTACAAAAATAATATTTAAATTAGGAACACAATAAAAATACACTTATCTTATAATGTTATATGGGAACTATTATATTTTGTTTATGAATTTATTTTTCCTATCAGCTATATACTTTTAATTTAAAAAATATATTTTTTATGTTGTATAATTTAAACATTTTTGTACAAAAATAAAGTATAAAATTTACATTCAAAATTAGATCCTGTCTAGAATATTATTAGCATGCAAAACTTGTTCTGCATGCATTAAAAACTATGGAAAAACAAAAGTGTTAGAAATATACGACGTACAGATTAGTGCATATTATATTATGTTAGTATTTTAAGCAAAAAGTAAAGTTAAAAGTTTTTAACGACTATGTAATTAGACTTTAACTTTATTTCGTTTCTAAAGAGAGAAATAATTTAGTCAGTGCTTAACATCGTCGTCCTAGCGTATTGAAAATTAAAATACTACAATTGTTGCAGGTTACGATATTTGTGGGTTCAAATCCCAAGTGAAATATTTTTTAAACCATTAAAAAAATATATATTTTTTAATAACTTCGAATTCTATGAGCATCACGTACTGAGTTTCGAAACTCAACGCCGCTCTTTGCCTCATTACCAGAGCGAAGAAGCGATGATATTAAATATTAATTTCCTCAAGTTGGAATCGAGCCCACAACTCATCACGCTTACAGTCACACCCCACCATAACGACTGGCCTCATTTTCGTCAACAAATTAACAAAAACAAAAACAGTATAAGCAATTTCATCAGAGCGCTCTACCCAAGTATTTGAAATGGTTTCTGTTTAATCAGAATCCAAGTAAATTCTGTGCGTTGACTTAGAATAAGTTGAGATACCTGAGGAGACCAGTTTGATGTGGAAATTATGCAAATCAGTCTTCCAAGTTTGATTGCTGACAACTACTGTCGACCTCCGTTAGCCGGTCCACTTGATTAATTTTACAGCCTATCTCCATACTAACTTTATGGATGAGCCTCTTTAATAACTGACTTGAATTTGGGTGAAAATGCTATATGTTGCATGAGATCGAAGGGTGTTGAAAGAATTTTGTTTGTATTGTTTGTGTGGTCTATTATTCTTCGCAAACCGAACTCTTCTTTTCTCTTTCTTCTATAAATAAGTGCATTTTTTTAAAATTTTTATAAAAAAAAAATCTATATCTTTCTTGCATAAATAAGCATTGAAGCCTTATATTTAAAAATAAGGGCAACTTTAGCTACTATACCTATGTACGTAGAATCAGTCCAGTTGCTAGTACTAAGTAACTTTTAACTAGTTTTTCTCGCGTATAATTAGGTTTTTGCACTTTTAAAACCGACATAAAAACTTTTTAGTTCATTTCAGTAGAAGTTAGAATAAGAAAATGTGTGTGAAGAAGCAAAAGTATGATAGGCAAGTATTCCTTATTATATTTATATTTCCTGTTTACTCCTATTTCCTGCGGCTTCGCCCGCGTGGTCTAATGGAAAAAAAAACTATGATTAGTGTACGATGCAAGACAAATTATAAGTGTCCGAGGTAGCTTCGCCCGCAATATAGATACATCGATACGATTAACATGATTCAATGTAGACTATATTCTTTCTCCATAATGCGCAATCTAACACAATGAGATTTTTTTATCGAATTAGTAGTTCCTGAGATTAGCGAGCGTAACCGCACAGACTTTTCTCATTCGTTATTTTAATATAGAATTATTTTAAAAAATTGCGTATTTAACAATCATATTTTACGCATAATTAAAAGAAAGAAATAAATTAGTAAAAACAAACCAAATAATATTTCCAATTTACCTCCTCGATTTGAAAGTAGACTTAAAATTCAACAGCTGAATCCAACAAATTAGCGGAGATGGAATGAGTAAGTCTTGTTAGTAATAAGTCGGTTGCAGGGAAACTTTTGGGAACTATGCTAATCAGCAGACAATCGAGTTGATTGCGTCTGCCTTAAGAAATTATCTTAAAGGAGTGAATTAATACGAATGTTTTATTAAGGAATTACATCTGTTTTTGAATTGGTAATGGTGTTGTTATTTTTTTGTATAGTATTTAATAATACTTATTGAATAATATATAAGGAATAGAATAAAATGGACGATGAAACAGGCATTTTACTTTAATTTATTAATGCAAAGAATTATAAGTTACTAATGCAAAAATAGAAACTTTAATTTGGTTGCCATACATTATTATAACAATGTATTAAAACCAAAGTGTTACTTTAGTTAGTTAAGAAATGAAAAACCTGATAATATATATTTAGGCTGCCCCAAGGATAATTGTTGATCTACATCAAGAGTTATCCTGCAAATAACATATAGCCCAGTGGGGCCCTGATGGGAACGTGTTTCCTGTTAAAATAATTGGTTTAAAATAAATTATATTTTAAATATAATTTACATTACTTTCATAATATATCTTCACAATTTATTAACATAGTAAATATATCTATATTATGGTAAATAAGTTAATGAATACTTGCCAATCAGATATCATTATTCTCAAGAGAACAAATGTAAGCTGTTAAGCGTCTCAAGAGGAAAGTTTTGGTTTCTAAGTTTGTGACACAGAAATGAAATTAGTCGTATTTAAAGTTGACTTCATTAAGATTAACTTCGCTGTGAAGGACGCTGGTTTGTTGTTATATTTTTGTTTTGTAAAACAATTTTATAATTAATTTCACTTCCATTTGTTTATTTGTTCTAGCGTTCCTCTGTATGCCACACACAGCAAGGTAGTCAGAGGGAAATGGGAATGGAAGTGTTAAAACACTACGTTGCCCATTTTCCGCCGCATTGTGTAGGTATTGCGTATTGAGTGGCGGAACTCAACGCACTTTCCTCGACACCAGAACGAAGATAATGGAAATATTAATACTTCATTTCCTCGAGTGGGAATGGAACCCACAGGCTGGCGTCTTTACACACTTTGTGCCACACCACAACTGGCCTTATTTGCTTATCATTTAATGAAGTATTAAATGAAACTTCTATCACCAGTTAGCTTGCGTTGAAAATATAACGCGATCGATAATTTAGCGGAACGTCTTACAGCTTGGCTAACGGGCAAAAAAATAAAAAAATCGTCCAAATAAACAGAATGCTTATATAAAAATAATATCTATTGAATTGTTTGAAATTCATCTTTATTTAAATTTTCAAATAAGAGAAAAAAATCTTATCATGAAAAACCATAATCGGGAGTTAATTAACATTAAAAATTTCCAACAAAATCCCTGGCACTAAGTCCAGTCATATCATAATAAAATAATGTTTAAGTTCTTTAATTAAGTCCTAAGTGTATATTTCCAGCAGTGAGGAAGCATAATGTAAATATTATAATGAAACGAAATTCCTGCATGTTTTGTCAGTGGCGCTGCATAAACATGTATACGCATGCATTTCTGGCCGTGCCAAGTTAAATGTATTCATAAGTTTTGCATTTTAACTGTAATTGTGAAATTTTAAATGTTTTTACTATTGTTTACTATGGTATAGAATTGAATTTAAATTTTAAGCGAACATATAAATGTTTTGTTGAATATCTAGCTTTAATCAAAGGTTTATTATGTACGTTTATTATATTTGTTTAATTTTATTTTTAAATTAAATAAATTAATTGGTTGCATAGTAAAATTTCAGTGAGTCTAATTAGGCAAGGCTTTGAGAATAATATCGTTCTTTCATTTGTATTTTTTTAAGCAAAAAGTGGAAAGTAAAAGGTATCGCGAAGTATCTTTGCTTAGTTAGAAAGGACTATAACATAAATATAAAACTTTATTATATGAAAATTTATGTAATTGAAAATTACCCACTTAGCACTTTTGGTGGACAACACACACACAGGGTGGGCAATGGGAACCTGGAAAACTTAATGTTTGGTTCTCCGTTCTCCACTTTCGGCCGAATTAATAGCCGAATAAAACCAGTCAAAAATCTATGTCTATCATCTACATCTAAAAAGAATTTCCAGACAAATAAGCACTAGAAGTAAGTACGTAATACAGCAATATACCCTTGATTTATAATGCTGAAGAAATAAATTAGTCAATGTTAGTGGCGACCGTATTCTATCCAGTTTGGAGCCGCGGATGGAACGTGAGCTCTTATTTCGAGAATTA
Organism: Heliconius numata; assembly: GCA_016802625.1. Classification (NCBI taxonomy): domain Eukaryota; kingdom Metazoa; phylum Arthropoda; class Insecta; order Lepidoptera; family Nymphalidae; genus Heliconius; species Heliconius numata. Next base: position 151,371 of record JAEBDU010000046.1, on the reverse strand, counting down.
TTTATTGCTTGTCCCATCCTTAGTGTTTTTACTGACATTCGCTTATAGTAGAGTATAATGCTAGAAAGTTACTACCGATGCTATATTCAAAAATGTAAGTAATGTGTTTTATGAATGTGAGATTACTGTGGCTTGAGTAGAATATGATGGTTGTGGATTCGATTTTCATTTGAGGGAATGAGTTATTTTAATTTTATCACGACTTTTTTTGGTTTTCAATACGCTAGGTCTCGAATTCAGACGGAGGGCGTGATGAAATTCTACTGTTGAGTGGCAGAATTCAACGCTTTATTACCTCGTTACCAGAGAAAAGAAATGAAAATATTAAATATTTCATTTCCTCGAGCGGGAATTGAATTCACATCCTGTCGCGTTCACAGTCTTGTGCCTCTGCTAGTAAAAGAAAATACACGTAACCTAAAAATAATTTAACTTTTCGTATATCGTTCCTTCGTAACAGGAAAAAATTGAGTGAAACAACTGAACCCAATTTTCAATATTCAATTACATTGTTATAACAGTCACGTTCTGTGCCCTATCTCGTAAACTGACTGACGTTCTGGAGTCAATTTTTGTGACTTCCTGTTTTAGTCTTAGACTTTAAAGTTTTTAAAAATGATTTTTAGGGTTCCGTATATCCAAAGGACAAAATGGAACCTTTTTAAGACCACTTTGTTATCCGTCTGTCTGTGTGTCAAGACAATTGATCTCGTGATTGCATGAAGATATTAAGCTAAAATTAATATCGAACATTTGAGCTTACTGTTTCTTAGAGCACAAATAAAAATCGAGTTTCTAAGTCAAGTGTTCAGAATCAACCAGCAAAAATTAAAATGTTTTCGTTAAAATTACATTTAACAAAAAAAAATTTAGTATTCAAAGCAATTATTATAATAAAATAGGATTTATTGTATTTAAAACAAACTCGCTAGTAATATTGAAGCAGACCGCACGTAAAATACATTTTATCTTTAATTATTATGATTCCCCGCAACGTCACATCCAGGTGTTCATTACGTTTGTACAGATATCGTTAACTCACTGTAAATTCTAACGGAAATCAATTTAAAAGCAATATCTGTGATCTATGTCGAGTAATGTAATAGCTTATTGTATACAACATTTTATATACTAGCGCTCGCGGCTTCGTCCGCTTTAACTACTTAATTATTAATTTACTACTTTTCTTTACTTTTGTTTATCTATATCTATATATCTATATATATAATAAAACTGTTAAAGGGGTAAAATCTGTACATTGAATATAAACTAAAAAAAACACTTCAGGGGGACTTAATACAACTAATAGAAGGTAAAAATATGATTTTTGGAATTCTTGTCTGTCTGTCTGTTGTGGCGATTTAACTCAAAAACTACTGGACGGATTTAAATGAAATCTATTTTGTTACATAGCTAATAGTCTTCGGCAACATATAGGCTATAATTCATTTTGATAGCCCGAATACCTGATGTGAGACCCTAGCAGCCCGCCTAATCTATAAGAGATATCAATACAACGCTTTAGGAAAAGTTATTCAGCGTGATGAGCATTTTCTGTTGACATAAAAAAAAATCGATCCTACCACAAAGTGGAACCCCAGTCACCCAGCTAAACTTTAAAAATATATAATCTGTCGTCTTAAAATAAATTATTGTACGTAATAAACATTTTTTTGACGTTTATTAATATCATAATTATTATTTAGAATTGTTAATTCATAGTTTTTAGTTCAATTTAAGAAAATATCTTTATTTTACTTTATTAGTTAAGAGCGCCTATTATTATTTCAAAAGCAAACATATGTGCTAAATTTAAAGTATATAATTTTATCAGGCGTTCCTTCATTTCTGTCAAAATACGTATTTATATTTATCCACCCTTGCGACCACATCTTTTAATTCCCTTCATGAAACTTATATTTATACAGGATATGATATTTTATACAACTAATTTTACTTATTTTATAAAACTAAAGAGATTGTTTAGTTGACACGTAGTAGTTTTGTGTAACTTAGTGCCTATATATAGGAATGTTTAGGCTATATTACAACACGATATAACCAATCGCAGTTGAGAAACATTAAAAAAATGTTGCAAAACTGGAGACCTTGAGAACTTTCATGCGTCAGCCGCGTAAAGCTACGCAAAAATTACATGTGAGAAATAATTGTTCTCCTTCAAAAGTTCTAAGTAAAAGTCCATGATAGAATATGTTTATTTCCTAAGGATAGCCTACACTAACCATTTTAAACAAATCCGTATCCAACATGCACCTACAAATCACATTAGATATTATGACTGTTTACTGTAGATCGCCGCACGCAACAGGGTAGGCAAAGGGAACGTAGTGTTAAGACACTCTATTCGTATTTTCCGATGAATTCTGTAGGCATTATGTGTTCAGTGGGAAAACTCAATGCCGCGCTTTGCTCGACACCAGAGCGAAGAAATGCAAATATTCGATATTTAATTTCCTCAAGTGGGAATCGAACCCACAACGTGCTGCGGTACCAGTCACACTTTATGCCCCTACGTCACGACTGGTCTCATAATAACCTTTTACTAGATACATTTCAAAGCAATATGTTACAAGTTATTAGGTATTTAAAATGCAGTATAAGATACAATGTGTGAATACACACAAGTAACATGTACTTATGTAGGTGCTAACGTGCTGTTAGTGTATAGTCTTCTATCATATTTTTCTATCCATTTAATAAAGAATAAAACTTTATTGTTTTTATAACCCTTATGATTATCAAGACGGTGTGGATGGTATTTAAGTTTATTATTTACCTATTTTACGATTAGAAAATACGGCTGCAGAAAGCAAGTCAAACAGTTTTCCAGGACACTCCCCATGATGAGTACGATAGAGAACACACAGCTAGAAGACGTTTCTACGCAATGCTAAAGTGTCAAGCCTTTTACAGATCATTGGTTCCCCATTGTTTCAAACGGTTCTACGTTGTAAGCAATTAAATGTGCCAAGCTGGCACTGGGATGCACCCGCCCAGAGACAACGTGGCCCCACATAGGATCGAGGTACGTTCATACCTCGATCCTATAAAGCTGCTGATGACCACCACTTTCTTTAAGACCAATTTGGCCTTGCTTTCTACATGATCGCGATACTTTCAGTCACGCGTTCTATATAAGGGTATTGTTTTTGAAGACGACAAATGTTGTGATAAACGCGCAAACTTATGTCTTCTGGAGGTTAAATTGAACCAAATTCCTTTCACCTATGAGGAAACATTCCCGAGGGATGCCTCAACAGAAGACATAAGTTTGTTTCATCACTGGTCGACGTTTCAAGCTACATGAACAATAATAGAGTCGAAATCTACAAAAAAAAATTCTGTTTGTCTGTTTATTTGTCTGTACACGCTAACCTCCGGAACTACTAGACTGATTTGAATGAAACTTTTTGTTGTATAGTTATAGAGTCTAGGCAACTTCTAGGCTATAGTTTATTTTGAAAATCTGGACACCTGATGTGGAACCTTAAAAGCCTGTCTAAACTATAAGAGATATAAATATACTGCCTTTGGGAAAATTTAACATTTTGACAAACAATTTCCAGATATTTATACGTAACAAAAATTAAGGTCTGGAGTACCTGGCAGCCCATCTAATCTCGAAGAGATAAAGATAGCGTCTTAGTAAAAGTGGATCAACATAACAACTTGGGTCCTGGCCTGGCCCAATATTTGTCAATATTTCTATGGTAAGATGTCAATTGAAATGTGAACGTCTCATTGTGCGTCTATATCACTAAATCTAAAAGCCACAAATTTTATAAAATTAATAAAGTGTTGTGTATTTGTGACTTAAAAAAATATGCCTTCTATAAGGCGGTGGACAAATTTAGGCAGAAGAATCTAATCATACTCCCAGAACGTGAAGATTACAATGAACGTGAGCACGATAGTTGACTGATTATGATGCAAATTTGGATCGAGCTGCTTTTTGTTACGATATATCAATTGATGTCAGCAGTGCCTACAGCTGTGTTGCTATTGGATCTATGAACTCAGCTTGCCAATATTGTAAGGTTATTGTAAAAACTCATTCATAAAGCAATGATTTTATTATAAGGAGGAGGATTGCCAGTTGTCCCACGTTCAATGCAAGCTGAGTTGCTGAGATGTTTAAAGTCCTCGAAATTGTGGAAACATGTCAAGGTATTACATTTAAGCAAGAATATGCGTGTCATGTTGCAAAATAATCTTGATGAAGGATATTGGTAATGGCAAACTTCCTATATATGCGCTGACTGGCTGCATCACCTTTCCTGATAGTTTTTGTCAGTTAACGTAATCAAAAGATGAACTCTTTCATAAAGTGCTTCCAAATGTTGCTGAAATGTTGCTGATTATTTATTCCATAATTGGTTGTGCGAAAGAGCTTTACTGGCTGCCAAACACACTGATGTAAATGAATTATATATAAATTTTCAAGATGTCATTCCTGGCAAAATAAGGACACATAAGTCAGTTGATACGGCAACTAATGAAGATGATGTCGTGAACTATCTACCGGAATTTTTAAACTCACTTGATTTGCCAGGATTGTCGCCTCACAGCCTTCAATTAAAGCTTGAATATGTAGTTATAATGTTGCGAAATATTAGCTAACTGAAACTTTGTAACGGCACACGATTAGTGATAAAAAAATAATGAATAACGTAATAGAAGCAATCATATTAAAAGGAAAGTATAAAGGAAAAGACTTTTTGATGATGCGGGGCATCCCAATGATTTCGACTGACATACCATTCGAGTTTAAAAGATACAGTTTCCAGTACGGCTCGCTTTCGCAATGACTATAAACAAATCCCAGGGGCAGTTATTAAGTGTTTGTGGTATTAATATAGAAAACTCATGTTTCTCGCATGGTCTGTTGTATGTTGCCTGTTCCCGTGTTGGAAAACCATCTGCTCTGTTTGTTTACGCGCCAGATGACCAAACAAAAAATAACGTGTACCATAAAGTACTACAATGAAAATGAAACTGAATTTAGAATAAGTAAAAATAAAATAAAATATAATAAGTAGGCATCATAATAAGATATCGGAAATTGTTATTTTTATTATAATTCTTAATGAATATTATAAGAATTAAAAATGATTTAAGTTTTTATTTTTTTTATCTTACTAGCTGACCCGGTGTCGCTAATAGCAGAATACATATTAAAAAAAAATCGACTGTTAGGCGATACGAAGTTCGCGGGTCTGCTAGTCAATAATAATATCGTTCTGAAAACAATATCTACACTCATTGAAAACTGAAGTATCAGCCAGTTAAGTGTCGGAACGCAAAGCCTTGTTTCGTCTATCAGAACTGCGAAAAAAAAAATAGTGAAATATAATCATTCCCCAAGCGGGAATCGCTTTCCCACCACGACCCCGTCAAAAAGTAAACATTTTAAATAACACTTTTAATTATTCCACATTTACAAACAACTCCATGAAATGAATGGCAAAATACACAAGCTCATACATAAAGAAATTACTCTACATACAAATATATAATAAATTTCCATACACCAGAATTAGGTCCATAGCTAGCACCCGCCTCACATAATTCTCACAGCAACAAATATCTTGAACCCGCGCCAGTACTTTCGCAATATATCAAATTTTATATGCCATTACAGACGTTACGTCTTTGCATAAAAGTGGTATTGCGTTACAATTTACGTGTTACTATTTGAATTGAATAACGTTGAATTTGAATTTAGACAAGTTAGCGGTTTTTTTAATTAAAATGGTAATGAAATATATTAATATTTTTATTTTCTCACGCTGATAATGTAGCAAAGCACGGCGTTGAGTTTCGCCACTCAATAACGCAGAGTTAAGAGTCCAGAGTTGGGTAGAATGTGGGGAAGGGTAGTGTCTCAATGTACCCATTAAACGGAGTATCTTAACACTAGCTTCTCAGGCTCCCTCTGTCCATCCTGTTATGTAAGGGATATAGCGTGAAGCAAAAAAAAATTAAAGTGTAGTGAAAAAAATTGTTTTTATTTAGGCAAATGATTTATAAATATTAAAATACATATTTATTTATTATAAGAAAAGAAGTTGGTATTAAGGGTTTAGTATAAAACTGTGTCGCAGTAATTAACGTAATACTTACTTGAGTTGCTTAATAAAATAAACTAGCTTAATAAATAACTATTTAGGAACTCAAAATCACGTGAAAATTATTAAGTGGCGGAACTTAACGCCGCCGTTACTCCAAATTCATTTAAGTACCAAAATCTTTCAATTCATTTAAGCACCTTATATGGCACATGTATGTTTGTACGTCCCACAAGCGCCAACACGGCGACCATTCTTATCTAACATACACGATTAGTTTAAGTTATAACACTACACGTTTTTAGTCCATCAATCAGTCTAAGAATTGCAAAGAGTTGGCCACTATCTTTTGATTAATGGTAGCCACGCCCCAGGTACGACTGGGCCCTAATTAATGACTGTTTGTAGGAAACACGAAGAAATTATTAGTTTACTTCTTTTGTTTATTTAAGTACGTACTAAACAATGGTTTTTATAGTGATTTAATGGATATACAGTAGTATTTATAGTAATGCGGGTAAATAGCTAGATGTATTCTATTTTGATAATTTAAATAAAATAAGTATTTCTAAGCGAATAATTATAATACTTCTTAATAAAGTATACTATGTTGTAAATAAGCAGAGGGAACCTAGTGTTAAGACACTCCGTTCTCCACTTCCCCTCTATTTTTAAAACAAGGAACTAAACACCGCTTTATATTGCGAGGTAATAAAAATAAATACTGCAGAAAAAAGAGAGCGAGTTAATTAACTATTTTACACTGAAAAGCAAGCACTTTCAGATGACAATAACTTTAACGTAATTTTAAAATACAAAGTTAGCATATTATGAACTTGATTCTCGGGGGCACAAAACTAGGCTACCTTGATCGTGCTGATAAATTGCAGCAAAGCTTTTGTTAAATGCTTTAGAAAGTCTCAAAAGTTTAAAATATATTTTTTATGAGATAAAAAGGAAATGTGATGTAATTCATTTATTTTGGACGTGGTGAAATATTGTGGTGCAGTGAATATTGTTTGATTGTAAATTTAAATTCTTCACTTAACACGCAATGTGTGTCGAATTAGGAAGGAAAGAGTGCCTTTATAACCATACTGTATCTTATATATGAAGTTATATTCTACCTTTACGCTTTTTACCGTATAGCACGGTAGGATTTTTCATATATAATCTTTTAATTACTACTACACTTTATGTACTACACTATCCTCCGATTACCTAATATCTTTGAAATATTTATTTTAACTTATAAATATTGTATCTGCTTAAATATTAAACATTAAATAAAACTTAGTGTTAACACACTTCGTTCCCTACCGAATTCTCCAGGCATTGTATACTGAGTGAGTGAACTCAAAGCCGTGCTTTGCCTTATTACCACAGTGAGATAATAAAAATTCCCTCGAGTGTTAATCAAACCCACAACTACCGCGCATACAGTCCGGCCACAAATATATTTCTTAATTTTATACATGCAAATGACAAGCGCAACAGGTTTTCTCTATAAATAAACTGAAATTTTACATTAGTACAAAACATTTTTCTTACTAAAAGTTGTAACCGCACTTGTAAACATCTGGCACGTCTGGCTATGAGGACAGAAGCTGTAGCAATTACAGCGGCACGGACATCTGTGTTCCTTATACTTATATCTAAGCAATAAAGAAAGACCGCGCATCTTAGAAGCTAAAATATGGTTAGAGATTTAGTTGGATTTTGAAATTTATTTGATTTTGTGAAAAGGTTTTAATTATATGTGGTGCTAGTCATGGCGCAAGGGTCAAAGTCGTGTGACTATAAACGCGATATGTTGTGGGTTCCATTTCCAATTGAGGGCATGAAATTATTATTATTTTCATTTTTTCGCTCTGCTGATGAGGCAAAGCACGAGATTAAGTTTAGCCAGGCAACACGAAATACCTTCAGAATTTTGCGTAGATGGGGGAACGAAAGTGTCAACACTAGGTTCCCAGGTTCCACCTGCCTACCCTGTTATTAGCCGGATACAGCGTGAAGCTAAAAACAGTAACAGTGTGAAGCGAAGCGTATACTGTTAAGATATATCATTTCGCCTAATTTTCGAAAGATTGCGTGTACAGAGGCTCAACCCCACGCTTTATCTTTAAATAGACTCCGAACGAAGAACATCAAAATACTTTGGAATCCTAAAATAATACAAGCTTAGAGTATTTTTGCGTATAAACTTGACGCTGATACCAACAAATTGAGGGAAAAATATATATGTACATAAATATCTATATATATAAAATCGAAAGGTCACTCACTCATCACGAAATCTCAGAAACTACAAGTGCTGGGAATTTCAAATTTTGCATGGACGTCACTAGGACGTAGACTGAAATTAATAATAACATAGTTCACGCGGGTGAAACCGCGAGCGGGCCGCTAGTAAACATATATAAAGTTGTAGTAAAATGTCAATTTAATCTCTTTCCTCCATAATGAACATATTATACTAATGCACACAAAAGAAAATTGTAGTAATTATACATATTTTCTACCTATAAACAAGGAGTTATACTTGTTATGTATGTATGTTTGTATGTATAGTACATATATCTACAAACCACTTAAACTGAATTCAGTGACTTGCAAAGTCAACGCGATCCGCAAGTCACGACGCATCCATTAATTCTTTGATCTATGCCGGCTATTCTAATTAATATACAAATGATTAGTTCTGCTTCTGTTGCCAATAACTTTTGAAGTATATAGTATAGGAGGGTTTAAGATTTGAATCCTGATTAAATAACTCTATTAAATAACTCTATTTTAATATAATTATAATTATTGTCGTATTAGCTTCACGCTGTATCCCGCGTATAGCAGTGAACGCAAAGGGAAGTTAGGAACCTATTATTAAGACATTTCGTTTCATTAAAAAACTGCCGTTCTACATATAGAGTAGAAGTGAATATTTCATTTTGTCAAGTGGGAATGGTACCCCGCCTCTCCGCCATGGCTGACCTTGTCATTAGGCTATAAGTTCTAAGAAATGGCTAAAAATAAGTAATAAATTCTTTAATGATAATCTACATAAATTTCTGTATGTAATTTTAAAATAATCTGTTTTTTTTTCAAGTGCATATAATTTTTCACACTATACTAAAACCTAAACCAACGATTTTATTTTTTTTATCTTTCTGTTTGTCCGTGCCAATCTCCCGAACAGTTGAACCGATTTTTACGAGAATTCCCGTGGGATTGGGATTTACGCGGGAAAAACCGCGTTTGTCGTGCGCACATACCTACTGGCTTACTTAGATAAATATGAAATATCGAAACATTTTTCTTTTAAGTACTAACAGTTAAACGAACTCAATCGAAAAATCCCTAAAACATTTAAATTACAATTTATTAACAGTATATAACCATACTTAAAATAATCAAGAAATTTTCACTAAATTCACTTAAATAATATAAAATAAATACTCTTGCAGTTCAAGTAGGTGAAGCCAAGCCGCTAAATAATAATTTGTATTAAAATTGTAGGACCAATTATAGAAAAAAAGAAGATTTACGATTTTACTGAATTCTTCTTGAATTGAATTGAATTCTTGATATATGGCGCTTCGAGCGTGCAAAATTCTTCTTTACTTTTCCACGTACTTAAGACTTTTAAGTCGCAAGCATGTCTAGTCATCAATATCATTCAATCCCCACTAAACAAAGTATGTATCGTCATGGCGAAGGGGCACATGTGTGATATTGCAAACGCGACTGTTGTAGGTTCTATTCCCGCTCGGGGGAACGAAATATTTAATATTTTAAAGATTTTATTATGTGGATCTAATAAAATCGTGTTAAAAAATAAGCCACTTCTATTAAATTGTTGATCCGTACAAGTTGTTAATTAATAAAGCTGGATGAAAAAAGTATTCATCCATTTCCGACAGTGCAAGTTAATTAAAATGAAGCGATCAAATTCTGCGCCTTTATTGACCTCGGTATAAAATGTTTTCTTGAAGTCGGAAATTTGCTTTAATGGCGATATATTGTCTGTACATTATTTATATTACTTGATATAAGTAAAATAATATTGAATATTTATATAAAATTCAATTTCTTTTGAATTTACGGTAGTTATTCAATTGAGAATCACTTCTGGATTCAAATAATTGTTTTTTTTTTATAGAATAATGGTTTTCAAATAGATGAGACAGGCGTTTTATTCATATAGAAGCTATTAGAAGTAAAAATGTACGTTTAACTTTTAACAATTTAACATGACTTTAGTATTTTTCTTAACTTCATGTTGTATTCCGCACATAGATAGGTAAACAGAGGGAATCTGCGAACCTAGTGTTAAGACACTCCGTTCCCATTAAGACACTTCCAATCCCCACTTTCTGCCTAATACTGGAGGTATTGTGTGTTGAGTGGCGGAACTTAACGCCGCGCTTTGCCTCGTTACCAGAGCGAAAAAATATTGAACATTTCCATCCTGTTCCTTCCGCTACTGTGAGATTTTCTATCTATCACTATAATAGAGTTGACATTTTGTCATTTACGGGAATAAAACTTGCGACCACTGCGTAATACACAAAATTTTACTAAACCAGAATTATACTAAATATTTATTCCGAAGCCAATACTTGTACCTGATTTGACGTCGCTAAATCCGACCATCTGCACCCCCTGGGATATGAATCGATAAATAGGAAAATGGAAATTGCCACCTATTTGGTAGACGTTAATTTAAACCGATAGAGACAGTTATAAAGAAATATAAAATGGCTTCTTTATTGTGTATTTCGTAAATATATTATTGTTCATAGCATATTTAAATTGTCGTATGAGTTGTAAGGGAAAAAAAAGATATAAGAAAGAAAGGAAAATTAAATTTTAGTTACCGAATTCGACAAATATTTGTTTATATTATGGTATCGATTTAAGGTAACTAAAACAAAACTAATTGAATTGTAAATAGTACTAGATTCCCTCTGCCTACCCTGCTATGTGCGGGATACAGCGTGAAGCTGATTTAGTTTTATTTTATTTTAACTACGAGAAAAAACTACTCTACGTCTTATATAATAAGAAAAGATAACAAAACTGTGAGGACGAAGCTTCCAAAGGACATAAAATAAATCGAAGTTTGCTTTTCAGTAACATTATACTTCATCGATAATTCCTCAGTCAGCAGAGGAAACTTTTTAACTGGGCCAAGCCGCTGTTCTCAAATTCACAAAGGTTCTCAATCAAATCTATATGGTATCGAACGAAAGTAAACTATATTGTTTAAATTTTAAGGTGAAATATACTTAAAGTAAATAAAACGTGATCATAGTTAAGAATTATATTAAGTTGTCAAGTATAGAATTTCGTTCATAAAATTTTTAAAATTATTTATCATAATCTCTTACTATTTTTAGATAAAATGCTAGATTAAAAAAAATTTTTAATTTTTCAAAGAGGGATCCACAGCTTAATTGAAGCCGTTTTGTTTTATTTTCTCTAAGATTGTAATTGAGACAGTCGGAGTGCATTGGTGTAGGGTCTCATTGTAAGCTTTATGGTTGTAAGTTTGATTTCCACTCATGGTTTTAATTTCTTTGGTCTGGTAACAAGACAAATATTTGCTTTAACTCGTTTTGCGTAAATGTTAATACTGAATCCAATGATCAAAGAATGTAAGTATAATATTACGAGGATCTTTTAGCTTCACGCTGTATCCTGCACATGGCAAGGTGGGCAGAGGGAACCTGGAAACAGTATTAAGACACTCCTTTCCCCTTGAGACATTCAGCAACGGACAGGAACTGTCTTATGATCATAACATATTTTCCAAAAGTATTCTTTCTAACAACAACAAATTTCTTTAATTTTTAGAATATACACGTTTTGATTTAAATGTGATGTATTCCAACTTAATATAGACCAATTTTTACCAAAATCAGCTCAGTACTCACACATTTGTGGTGTTCAACCAACAATATAGATATTACAGATATTTACTTGTCACTAAGAAATAATGTACTTACAGGTACATTTTAAGTCGTTTTAACTTTTTTAAATTACTTTTATTTATTTTTCACTTGACGTTTATATAGGCTTAATTTAATAAAAAACTTCAAATTCTTTAGATAATATATTTTATTCTTTATAAAGCACTCAGCGGCTAATGCTTGAGTTTCTTGTGAATGAAAAGACATTAAAACTTTTCTCTCGTGACCAAATGTTTGAATTTATCAACCCAAAAATTCTAAAATATTACAATATTTTTAAGAGAATTTAGTGAGCTAGTTGTTACAGTAGAGCTAAATGAATGTGATAATATACATGACGGTAATGGATTTGATTCCAACTGAGGGGAATGAATTATATGAATTATTTTCACTCACATCATTACTCTAGTAACAAAACAAAAGTACACGACAGCTGCAGCGTTGAGGTACGTCACTCAACACGCAATGTTCTAAAAATTGAGCCGAAAGTGGAATACGGAGTGTCTTAACACTGAGTTTCTTTTGCTCCTACTCTACTATGCGGGAAAAATCGTGAAGTATAATTTTCAATTTTAAGGACTTATAATCTGTACGCTATTATTTTTTTAAAGAAATATTACTAAATAAGAAATATTATTATCTTTCATATTTGGGAACAAAAACAGGCCTCATATTTGGCTCTATAAATGGACTACTAGACCATCGGGTAGTACGAATATAGTATTTTATAACAAAGAAATGAACACGTCTCACTTTATACCCCAGAGGTGTAGAATTTTTCCTGTTTCCTTATATGATTTTAAGGATATATTTTTTTCTTCACGCTATTGAATGGCCTGTATCGTGTTTAGTGTAAAGTGAAAGCGACTGCTGAGTTGCTCGCGTTTCCTCGTGTATGTAGTATTTTGGAAATTGTATTTTATAAGAATCTTAGTTAAAATGCAAAAAAAGAGACTGACTGTATCCTAATATCTTCATTTATACGAAAAAACAGTTTTTTTTAAATAGAATGACAGGATAGCACTTTCTATTTTTAATTATGGCTAGGAAGCTAAGCTTTATGCTGACTGTATAATGTTTTAGTTGAAAAATTTTTGAATTTCCTCCAGCAAGAATATTAATTAGGTAGTTAGGTAGGCAATACTTTTTTTACATTAGACATAAGAATTGAAAAATTTTAAGTTAAAACTTAAAATAGTTTCCCTAGAAATCGAACCTACAACAACTACTTGACATGGAACACACCTGAGATATGCAAGGTAACTAAAAAGGCATTATGTGTACATTATAAAAAAAAAAAACACTGATAAAATAAATATGTATTAATACATTTAATTTTAATTAAAAATTTCATACATTAAACTTTATAATTGAATAATTTTATTAATAAAAAAACGAAGGAAAAAAATGTATAGAATGTATGATGGAAATGAGTCCATCCTTAATGGGGATCCACACAGGCTTACAACATCATCCGACCATTAGCGTTTTCGACACGAAACGCCTCCTCGCACTCTAGCCAATTAAAAATACATCGAATTTTATAAAAAACGTGGAAGTCTATACATTTTTTAACGTATGTTGCGAACACCGCGTTTAGAATTTTTTTTTGTTGGCAGCAAAAAGGGAACCTTTAATTTAAATTGTTGTGAAGTATCCAATGCATTTCATTTCGTAATGTTTGATAAGTTTTAATGAAATTAAATTTGTTTTAGATATTACTATGTTATTATATTTATATTAGTAAAATTATAGCATACGCACGCTTTTTAGATTTTCTTTATTTGTATTTTAAATTCTCGTGCCAAATTTCATAACTATATCCACGGGATGTAATCTATAGGCTTTGATGACGCGGTTAGCTATCTACCTAAGCTAGCTTGGTACCTAAAAGCGATCTCGAAATAAATGATTTTGACTGACGGAAAACAAAATGTTCCGTATCTTCCTTTTGAGGTACGGAAACCTACAAACAGCAGAAAAACAACTACTCTCTTTTTCAGTAAGATGCAAATTATGATACCTTTGTCTATTGAAGTCAAAGGGATACCAAAATAATTCAAGTATAACAACTCCTCAAGTGAGGATCGAATCCACCACAATAGCTTAGTAAAGGCTACTTTTTAGATACTGCACCATTACTGCCATATCTTTAAATATATAATGCAATTTATGAAATAAATAAATAAAATAAAACTACATTTTTCCTTCATTTCAAACAAAGCGTCTATATCCCACAGTTATTTAGCGGAGGTGGATTTATAGCTCAGGTTGGATGTCATGCTGTAAATATCTGGAGCGCTTCACAAACTTATGTTGAGTATAAAATATTTTAGCTACAGCCATTATTGTAGTTAGTGGAAAAGTATATAAGTAACATAATTATACATAAATATGTATATTATTATATAATTTAAATGATTATATTATATGTTCTAAAAAATTTAAATAGTGATGGACAACGTTTGTACAGAATGACTGAGTTACATAGTCAGATAGTTGTGATTTCAATCCTCGATCCGGAGGATGAATTTTTATTTTTCTACACTAATAAAACAGAATGCGGCGTTGAAATCTGTCAATTAACACGCATTGTATCGAATTCAGATCGGATGATGGAAACGGATTGTCTGGCATTAAGTCTGCTCCACATATAAAGAACTAGCGGCCCGCCCGCGGCTTCGCCTGTGTGAACTACGTTATTATTAATTTCTGTCTCCATGAGTACCTACGTCCTAAAAGTGACGTCCTTGCAAAATTTGAGACTCCTAGCATTTGTAGTAACGAAGTTTCATACAAACTTTCAACCCCAAAAATAACCCCTTAGAAGGCGAATATTGCAAATTCCCATCTTAGCGAGCACCTACGTCCTATAAGTAACTCCTATGCAAAATTTCAGATTCCTAGCACGTGTAGTTTCTGAGATTTCGTGATGAGTGAGTGACCTTTCGATTTTATATACATAGATAATAAATATAAAGAAAAAAAAACATTATTGGTATAAAAATAATTTTAATAAAGAAAGCTAAGCTTTTTCTAAGTATGAAATTTAAATATTTTCTCAGTAATAAGACGGATTTAGAATATTAAATAAGTTATAAATCTAGCACGTATGAAACTTCTAGCCCTAGCCAAAAAAAATCTATTCAAACTACATATATTGAAAATACGAATATTTTTCTTTTTTCGGTCCCAACGATAGATAGACGTTGGTTATCACACGCACGAGTTACAGTAAAAAATGAAGAACGATGGGCTGGGCTGGGCTTACTTGTTTTATATTCACTTTGATGTAGTTAAAAAATAGTTTTATTAATAATAATATTTTTTTAAAGTTAAAGTTACAGACAAAATAAAAACTATATACTATTAACTTTAATTTAATAGGCACAAGCGTGGGGTTGTAAAAGGGACAGGTTGTGGATTCGATTCCCACTTTAGGACATTCAGTTTGAATATTTTCATTTCTTCGTTCAGGTGTCGAGACCAATCCACACGCAATGCTTCCAGAATTCGACGGAAAATGAAGAACGTAGTGTATTAACACTATGCTCCCTCTGCCTACTATGTGGGGGAAACAGTGATGCAAAAAAATCTCTTAAAGATCACTCAGTAAAAAATATATACATATCTATCTATACAAGTATAAATCTATCAATATGACAAATTAGCAATCCAATCAATCTTTCACCGACTCCATTATAATGAAAATTGAACAATACAGGTGAGATAATGTAATGGAACTACAGACATTAATCAAGAAGATCCGCACCAATAAGGCTGTATATAACTCACGGAATCTAATTTGCCTCGGCCCGCCAGATAAGGGTTAAATGTTATAGTGAGTGTTAATATTACACGCAAACTTTATAGGGTGGAGCCGAAGATAATTTTATTATAGCAACCTATTGTGCGAATTGTTTGGTATATGAGGTGTGTTGGGTGTGTTTTAGTTTTTTAATTGGGTTTTTAGGGAGAAATTAAAACTAAAAATTTGGTTATTATAATCATCTTCATCAAATCAACTTTGCAATCATCCTGTTTCAGAAACTGTCTCACTGAATCAGTGGCTTCAATATTCAATAATTTTTCCAATACATTTTTCCAATACTATTCTGAAATTGGTACGGAACCTTCGGTATACCAGTCCGACTCGCATTTGAGCGGTTTTTTATAGTACAGATTTCCACGACAGCTAAACCGCAGGGGCAAGAAAATTTTCGTCATAATATATATCAAAATAGAAGAATAACACATACTTTAATCAACAAATTGTAACTTTAAGAAAAAGCATTAAAGTCCAATTTACTGTGCCATAACATATCAAGAACTTCTAGGTTGATAAACTGTGCTCCTAAGGACGGACAAAAACGAACTCTTCAACTAATTAACTGGCATCAAAAGGTTTCATACCTATAATGCGGGTTCCAACACATTTCCGAATTTCAGGTTCATGCACGCGATGTTAAACCTTATGTGATTCGAATACATCGACTCAGTTGGTAACTAATTTTGAGATTCCTTTGACTCTACACTAGTCTTTGTAAATGCTCTTGACCGCAAAATGATAGAGTAATGACGTTTATGAGAAAATAATCATTTATTTATTTTTAAAGTACGTGAAATCATTAAAAATTATAAATGACGATTCTAAATCTATAAATATTTATAAAGCAAAGTTCCGTATGACGGCCTCTATCTGTCTGTCTGTTCGCGATAAACATAAAAACTACTGCATAGATTTTAATGAAATTTTCATAAATCAATAGAGTGATTCACGAGGAATGTTTTGGTATGTAGTTCACAATAGTAGAAATATAAGAGATATTGACAATTTGAACTCTTAAATGATATATGAATTTAGATAAAAAATATGTAAGTCATACTTTTATTAAAAAGAAATCCACACAATATTAACAAAGAAATCTGTTAACATATGATATAAAGTACAGTGTGGTCTTATTGTACCAAGTAATATCGTTAAAGGCGTTATTGCTGTATATTGGTAAACTATTAATCCCATTATCGTTAAACTTTTTTCATAAAAGCAACAAAAGATATATTGTTAGTAATCTATTTTGAAATATTATATTATGTGATATCGTCGTAGTGCAGTGGAACAGTGTCAGACTGTAAAAGTGATGGTTGTGGGTTCAATTTTCACTTAGAAGAAGGATAATTTATATTTAATTTATTTTTATTTCCCCGTTCTAGTAGACGGAGTGTTTCAAACATTCGGCGAAAAGTATGTATGGTGCTATTGAATTTGAATTCCAGTTAAGAAAATGTTTTATGCAGTATACAGAATAGAACCTACAGAGTGAAATGCCACTCAGTATTACAACAAAAAAAACCCCATATTATGGCGAATTTTTGGTAGTCTCATCAAACGTCGTTCTTTTTCAAAGCAGAACTGATAAACGATAATATTTAAAATACAAATAATAACCCAATGAAAATCGAATTCACAACTACATCACGGAAACAGGTATACGAGTTGTAAAACACGAATTCCCACACTCACAATAAAACGCAATGTAAAATAATTTTGCGGTCTTAATTAATTAATAACTCAGCAGTATGAAATATAGTTTCGCGAAATACCCTCGTTAGTGTAAGTCAATATGGGAGTTGTATTCTAACCTACTTATTCTCTTCGTTATGCTGGACGGAGGCGGACGTGACAAATGTAATACAATTTTGTACGAGTATGTTAGAAAGTACCTACGCTGAAGTGGTTTATTTGTTTTCTTTGATTATTTATTTATTGTCGTTTTCATTTCAGATTTTAATAATTATAGTATTTTATATTGATTGATAAGTTTTCATAGTTTCACTGTTTTGTCGATACAGTAAGGTAAGCAAAGAAAACCTAGTGTTAAGACACTCCTATCTCTACTTTTTTGTTTGTTTGAGATGTTGTCACGCTGCACCATTATGGTAATAATAATTTAATAATATATTTAATTAAATTTTTATTGATAATTTATTTTATACGTAATAAGACTTAGCCAAAACATAATTATTGTGAATTTAAATATTCCTATCAGATTAACCTCGTTAAACAAATAAACTATAGGATCTTTTTTACATTTTCATTTTCTCAAAAATCGAAACCGGTTTATATTTACAAAAAGAACCGCCGCCTCGTAACTTTTTTTTATATTATTCAAAGTTTTCAGGGGGATTTAGGATATCAGATCTATCCGTTTTGGTAAGGGTACAACGTAAAGAGAAACGACCTTTCCTAGCTGCGTGATAAATAGGTGTGAAATAAGATATATAAAAACTTTTATGTCTTTTTCATACGATACTATTTTCCATTGCTTTTCTACTTCAATGTATATTTTAAATTTACAGTAATTAATTTTAGACTTTCACGGCGTATTTCGCACGTAACAGGGTAGCTAGAGGAAGCCTAGTGTTAAGACACTTCCCTCCACACTTTCTGCCGAAAAACGGAGGTATACTGGTGGCATTGCGTGTCAAGTGGGGGACTTGCCTCGACATCAGAGCGAAGAAATGAAAATATTCCTATAATTTCCTCGAATGGGATCAAACTCACAACTCACAACTCGCTTACAGCTAATACTCTTGTGCCCCTGCGACACGATTGACCTTAATTTTTTGTTATTTAGATTTTGTTTATTGAACTTTGTCTCACATATTTCTAGCTCCGGGCTAAAAGTCTAATTTTAGTAAGCTTAATTGCGTTCATGTTTTTTAATATGTTTTTAGTATATTTTAGGCTACTACCATTTTATCATCACTATTTTATCAATACTTTAAATCCAAAATTTTGGTCAGCAATACAAATTAATGTACCACAAGAAGCAATTTTGATGCATTTCCGAATACGACAATATCATTAGTACGATGCCAGTTCTCTGATTATACGAGCCGGGAGCGTCTCTGACGCGCTTTGAAGTTCTTTGATATGTTATAAGGGATTGTTTATGCCACTTGCATACAAACTGCCACTTGCAACGAATAAAAGGCTTATGGTAGACCCATTTGTGTTTAGATGCATAATTTGTTTGGCGCCACTTGTATCCCGCATAAACAGAGGGAACCTAGTATTAAGACGTTCTGTCCCCCATTTTCCGGCGAATTCTGGAGGTATTCCGGGTTGAGTGGCAGAATTTAACGCCGCGTTTTGCCTTGATACCTTTTATTTCCTCGAGTGGGAATCGAACCCACAATCTGTCGTGTTTACAGTCACACGGTTGTGCCAGTACTGGCCTTACATACATTTTAAATTTATATTTTATTTTTAATAACCTATAATTAATTTATGTATCGCGGGTTCGAAAATCGCTACATTCTAATTATTTAATACGTTTCAAATATATATTAAAATATTAAACTTTCAATTAAATTTTCTAATTAAAACGTTTAATAAAATAGTATAATGCAATTTAGTGCATTACAAGTAAGAAGAGCAATCCGTCTCAGACTAGTGCTACGTACATTCGTCTCGCGTTCGGATTGCTTAATTACAACTCCAGTAACATTTTAGATGCAAACATCGTTCCTCGCGAGCTACTCGAAACCCGAAAGCCGGATTGAATATAATGTTATTAGTTAAATTTGCTGTTATATTATATGGCGTAAATTCTTTTTTGTTTTATACGTGTGGTATGAAAAAAATAGATTTTCGCAGTATAGAAGGGTAGGTGCGAGCGACTATTAACGCGTAAGGTTGTGATTCATTCTCCAGAAGGCGGCAAAATATGCAGAATGAAGTGAAAAGGAAGTGTTTTAATGAGAACAGAGTATATTATCACTAGGATCCCAGGTTTCGTCTGCCTATCCTAATTTGTTCGTAGCTTCCTAGCTATAAAAATGAACCAACATATTTTTCCAAGCGATAATAAAACCCGTAACCATCGCATTTACATTCTGACATCCCACTACGTCACGACAACCTGCATTGGTTTCATTCTATTTACCTATAGTAAAAAAGGCATATTTTAAAAATATTCCAGTATATTAGCCTTATTAGCTGTGGATTAAACTTCGTGCATAATATATGGCAATCGCTATTGAAGAAACTTGAATAGACGCGAACATGTTCAAAGTTTTACTTTCCGGATTGGATGTGAAAAGACATACTGCGCTTCATATTTTAGTTATAAATTAACATTTTACAATGATTTCAGCGTGCTAAAAGATAAGTTAGATATTTTATTTTAGCTAATTTGTTAATAGGTGAAGGCAAAGTGAGATAGTAAACGCGATTATTGTGGGTTCGATTTCCATTTGCGGGATTGATTGTGTACTAATTATTTTAAACTTTGAGGTCGTCTCGTGGCGCAAGCGTGTGACTCTGTACCCGACAGTTGTTGACAGGTGGTTAAATTCTCACTCGGGGAATGCAATAATATTTTCATTCCCTCGCTCTGAACGAAACCAAGCTAGGCGTTGAGTTGCGCCACTCAACATGCAATGCCTCGAGGATTCGGCGAGCGAACGTTTAGTTTTCAATGGAATGTACAAAGGCAACAATTCCTTTTTATGTCATTTTAAAAAAGCCTTATATAATAATTAAACGTGGGAATCCACGAAACTATATAGTGATCTATAATTAATATCGACAAATACCATTAATTAATTACTCCCCACTAAAACGTCTTTTGTTCCAAACGGAATTAGTATAATAGTAATCTATGGCGTCTCATAAAGGGGCATTATATTCAGCAAACTAATCAAGTCAGTAGTCAACTAAATTGAATTTAATTTTGTAGGCGTCCGGCGCGGCGTCCTCGGAGAGACGGTGTCAGGCGAACTTGCCATGTAAATTACTATGTACCTACTAGATATAAGCATAGTAGCGCGTATAGAAGTGTTTGGTAAAAGCATTATCATTATTTCTATATAAGACCCTCATGCTCCAGGCACCAAGGCGTGGTTGTGGGTTCGATTCCCACTTTTAGGGATGATTATTATTTATTAATATTTTCATTTGTGTCGTTCTGGCGCATTGCAAAAGTCCGGCGTTAAGTTTCACCACTCAACACGTAATGCGTCGAAAAATTCGGCGGGAAGTTGGGTATGGTGTGTTAATTTTTTAACAATAGGTTAACTAACTCTGCCACTGTTGTGTGATTCTTTTACTTATAAAAATAATAATATTACAATTAATTTTAAAAAATCGATAATTATTATCTATCTACCAATATAATTATACCTACCATTGTGATCTTGTTCAGTGAAACGGAAACACCGACTAATTCAGTTAACAATAAATGACCAGTCACTTGTAAAGATAATATAGACAACTTAGGTAATGTCTTAAATATAAAAATGTTTTCATTAGTTCTATATTAAGTTATAGGGCTAATGGCAAATATGAGGCTAAATAAAAATACATCCTCAAGTGGGAAT
Organism: Heliconius numata; assembly: GCA_016802625.1. Classification (NCBI taxonomy): domain Eukaryota; kingdom Metazoa; phylum Arthropoda; class Insecta; order Lepidoptera; family Nymphalidae; genus Heliconius; species Heliconius numata. Next base: position 129,923 of record JAEBDU010000046.1, on the reverse strand, counting down.
CGAATATGTTATACTTTTATACAAAAAAACATACTATTTAACACTAAAATATAGTTATTTGTAAAAACATCCGTTACTTTTATTTTATAATAATATTGTTCGATGTTTATATCTTTTTCCTTTATTGTACTAAAAGGAAAATAAATCATATCGGACCCATGTTACTCTAGTTTCCATTTCATGCACCACCAGTCCCCCTTTACTTAGAAGTAGAACTGGGGAGTCACTTAATTTGGACGTGCTCCATGTCAGAATAGAATGTTTGGTACATATAGATTTCAAATAGATACCTATAAATAATATATGAAAAAAATCTTAATAAATAAATTTAAAAAAATATGTATTTTTCAAATCAGCTAAATCTAAATCAAAAATCCAGTTTCTAAGTCAACGCAATCAAAAGATACGATTTAAAAATAATTTATGCAATTATATTTTTTATTGCTTGCGGGTATGGTAGGGAAATGGATTTTGCTTCCAATAGTTTGCCATTCGAAAGGCTATGACTAGAAAATTGTTGAGAAAATAGAGAACGGAGTGTCTTAACATTAGATTCTCTCTGTCTACCGTGTCCGCATATAGCAGGATTGCGTTGCGATGCAATTGCATATGCGGGTATTAATCTTCAGATACGTTCGTTTGATCATATATATTTTTTATGCACTATATAACAAAAGAACTGTACTCCTATTAAATTTCCGTAACAGTTATTTGGTTTACAAGCCCATACTTAATTGATAGAATTAACCGTTACGATGTCGTTTATCATTATAAATATACTGAATAGCTGATAAATATTCAATGAGAATATAATAAGCGGGTTATTTATGGTGTGACGTTTTAATTTTAGGGAACTAATATATCGTAGACTGTTGTCGGGCTAATGCGGAATTATCATTTAATTTAGTATCTAAAAACTAGGTCAAAATGTTTCATTAGTGCAATTATATGCACAATGTTACTTAGGACTATTGTTTTAATATTTAAGTTAAACTTAACTTAAATATTAAAACAATATTAAAACAAATCAATTGTATTAGTATTCTTTATTACTTTCAATATCAAGATACGCGCCAGCATGTCAAGCCAAGTTAAAAAGATTGGAAACTGTGAATGTGTATTTACATGAACCATTTCAAATTACTTTGGAACTCTTGAACCCGTGAACCAATTAGTCTACATGCATGAAATTAAGCTCATTTGCAAAAACCGCCTAGCTTATTATGTATGTAAAGTTTAAATACTTTAATTTCTATGAATTGTGAATAAATTTATCATTTATTTAAATTTTCACCATCACCATTACATTTGCCAGCATACAAACAAAATTCACTTCAATCTGCACACAAAGCCGCGGGCAAAACCTAGTTATGAATTAGTTATCAAAGCCAGGTTACGTCAGTTTATTATAATTAAATAGACGGCACCAATGTTACTTAATACTTAATTACTCAGAAGTTTCGCATGAAGCGCACAGTGAAGTGTAAACCGATTTATTTCAAAACTTTATTTTATAAAGACCCTCGAACAGAGCTCGGTGGTGAGGAAAATTAATAACCTGCGAGGTAATTAACGTGAAAAGGTTTTCGATTAATAACAATTTTCTATGTTGTAACGTTTTAAAAGCTGCCTCTAATGAGTGTTGCCAGATGTGATAATGGTGGGATTGTTTTTATTTGTATTTAATTTGAAAGTGAAACTTTCTAATTTATTTTTCTATTATTATTTGAAAAAGCTAATGAAAATTTTTATATAATAGGAATATATCATTAATTTATGCTCTACAAAACGAATCCTCTTAATTGCTTTTATAAATGTTTGAAACAAAAAAAAATAGCCTACCGTATATTATAAGTTAGGCAGAGAGAAACTGGCGGTAAGTGAATTCTTCATGGAGTCTAATCATGATGATTTGGACTTTTTTAAATACCAGCAGGTATCTAAAGTGGAGCGAATCCAAGATCATCTTGACGTATACTGTTATACAAGTACCAACTGAATCATGATGGAGTCTAAATTTTCTATGAGAACATAGAAAGCGTCGACTGTAAACGCAACGTTTATGGATCCGATTTTTATTCGAAGGAATTAATTATTATTTGCATTTTTCCGCAACGCTGTGTTAAATTCCATCACTCAACACATTGTCTCAGCAATTGGATAGTGGTTAGAGAATGGTGTGCTTTAACACTAGGTTCCCTCTATCCTACTGGCCTCCTCCTACCTACACAAATACGGACATAGCATTTTAAATAAACCATTAGTATGTAAATATATTATTCTTAATGTATTCAGCTTGTACTGTATTTTAATACATTAAAAAAATAACATTCATTATTAATCACCTGCCTCATTAATCATAAATACTAATCGAAATAAAACATTCACGACAAGTTTAAAGCTGACTTATAAGTAATTACTTTAATAAAACATTTTAGTACGTATGTATATTTGTTCGTTCAAAATGATGCTTAATTTTCAAGGACTCATTTTATTAAATCAAGGCTCATTAATTAAATAGTATAATTTAAGATTTAAATTCCAAAGAACTAGAGTCACATTTATAAGGCATTTGTGGTAAAGTTTGGACATACATATCTAATTAAAATGTCTATTTTATAAGTTTTTGATCTTTCTTATTAAAAAATAGCGAGGAAATTAAGATAATTTATTGTCTCGAGCGGGGGTCGTATCTACAACTACCGCGTGACGTGACAGTCATTCCAAAGGTCGTTTTTGTAGCTTTACGCTGTATCCCGCTCATAGCGGAGTAGGCAGAGAGAAACTTATTGTTAAATCACTCCGTTCAAATTAAAACAAATTTTTAGTCGTTTCCCACTTTCCGCCAATTTCTGTAAGCATTGCATGTTGAGTGGTGGAACTCAACGTCGCGCTCTGCCTTGTTAACAGAGCAAAAAGAATTAAAATATTTCATTTATCATGGACTATTATAGCCCCAAAAGTTACTACTAGTGATATTATATTATTCCATCAGGTAGATCATAATTTTCTCATAACAGCTTCGTTTTATAGAGGTATTTGTATTTAAAGTTGTATAGCATGTAATAACTAAAAGGAAGGCTAGCTATGGAACGATGTATGAATTGTTAAATTTTATGAATATCTAAGGAACATCCTGTTTCTATTTCAATATTTATTGTAATATTATCTTATGTTATATAATAAAATATATAAAAAAGATCGTCTGAGACTGTCTGGCTGTGAACGCAACGGCTGTGGGTTCTTTCCCTCTTTGACAGATTTTTTTAATTTTTTTTATTTTGGTAAGAAGATGAAGCGAGGCGTTGAGTAACATAACATAATGGTCTTGAAGATAATAAACTTGACAATCTTTATTTAGCTTTATGATGTCTCTGATTGAAACTGTACTGAACGATGATACGATCTTTATTACATGAATTATATTTTTGTTCTGCTCTTCACTCAACACGCGACGCCTCTAGGTCTCTATCTCTCACTCAATGGGCACAAAGTGGAGAGAGGACTGTGTTAGCAATAGGTTCCCTAGCTTTGCGGGATACAGCGTGAAGCTGAAAATAGTTAAGAAAAAAGTAATTAATTAAGGATATAATACATATCACTATATACAAAATGGCTTATTAAGAGCAATTTATTAAAAAACAAGTTCTATAACGATTGATATTTCATTATAGGTGTACGTTTGCACTAAAAAATTGAGACCGTAAACTGATTGTATTTCTGCCCACTTTACCAAACCTAGTAGTTGTTAGAGGATGAAAAATGAGGTTACAACGGAACTTTAGGTAACATTATTAAATAAAATAGAATAAACTTTGCGTTGTAATAAAAATATTATCAATAAATATAACTTAAAAAGAAAAGAAGGTTCCTTTTCGTATTTATTTACTCTGACTAGTTCACAACCGAAAAATAAAACAAAATCTTTTTATATTGTAGTACATATATCAAATTTAATGAATATTGTACTATTAAAATCAGAATTTCCCAAAGATCTTTAAGTAAAACATTGTGTTAGAATGTACAATCCGAATGGTCTCTCCAGCATTTGTCTTGAACAAATCCAGCCACTCGTTCAGCTAAGCCTCGCTAACATCGCTCAATTTCCTGCTTTATTTTATACTAGCGACTAGACTGTGGATTCACCCGCTTTAACTATACGACTTTTTTTTAGCTTCAAACCCTATCCCGCATATAGCAACGTAGGCACAAGGAACCTAATGTTAAGACAGTCCGATCCCATCAAAACAATCCGTGCCACTCTCTTCGCCGAATTTTGGGGGCATTGCGGGCTGAGTGGCGGAACTCAACGCCGCTTTGCCATGACACCAGAGCGATTTGAACCCACAATCTGTCACGTTTGAAGTCACACAACTGCCCTCAATATAGGACCATAAGCCAAATAAAATGAATGTTTGTGTTATTCTGTGATGACATTAATGGCGTTAAAGACAGTAAGTCGTTTAGAAATAAGAATGACTAATGCGTAGAATATCTAAAAGTACGACTTAAATCTAGGTAATGTTAATTAAATAAAAACACAATATAAAATCCATTTGAAAAAAAAAATATTTTCATAATTTAAAAACATATTTCTCTTTAATAGTTCACACACCATTTTTAGATGACAATAATTTATACATTTAAAGGAGTATTCGACCTGTACTGACCGAGCGCACTAAATTTTCCTCGGCTCTAGTTGCTTTTTTAAGTTTTATTTGGCCATTTCCAACCAGTCTTTGGCCAGCGAATAGAAACAGAAGAAAAAATATAGTCAAAATTTTTCAATAACTATAGGAAATAAAAACTACCTAAAATATGAATAAAGGTATTTCTTTTTCAGCCTCACGCTGTATGCCGCATGTAGAAGGGTAAGCAGAGGGAACCTAGAGCTAAGACACTCCGCTCAAAACCTTCCTCAACGGAACTCAACGCTGCGCTTTGCCTCAGCACCGCGAGGAGCCAGAGCGAAGAAATGTAAATATACATTTAATAAATATTTCGTTTACTCGAGTTATGTTATCGTATATTAAACTAGCGACCTGCTCGCGGCTTCGCCCGCCTTAACTACTGAATTATTCATATCATGTATGTTTGCAAAGCACTTAAGATAATGTGAAAATTAATTAAACCCTAATGCAACCCGCATTTTCGTAATTCCAATAAGGATTTTCCAATTGTTTTAAAATAAACACAAATGAATAACACAATCTAAATCTTCTTCGCTATAGAGGCAGGCGGGTTTTTTTTTTTGAGCTTGTGATTAATTCTCTTAAAACAGCGACACCGGTTGGGTAGGCACTACGTGGCTGCCTGTGAGGAAAATTAAATAGAATGCATCGGCCGGGAATCGAACCCGGGCCGCCCGCCTGGCAGGCGAGCATTCTACCACTGAACCACCGATGACTGCTCATGACGCGCTTGTATAAGCAAAACGTCGCGGGGCGCGTTTCGCAGCAAGGATGTTTTGATATTGTAACAACTTCTAAAGTACTTATTAAAATGAAAAACAGTAAAAGACAGTTTTGATCTACATTAAATGGTCAACGTAAATAATATACTTATTTATATACTGAGAGTAAGGGATAAGTAAAACTTGACTCGATACAGCTGATGTGTGAACGGCGTAATGTGTTAACAATTGAATGCGTTTTTCTCTAAAACTATTCGCAATTTCAAAATTGTGTAAAAAGCAAATTTTATCTTCGTTTAACGTAGAAATTTAATAAAGTATTGTAAAGGATAAGGATTAATACCATTATGGAAAAATATCCCTCACAATAAAAAATATATTGAAATTACAATTTTTAGACAGAAATATGATCACTACACGTTATCCTTAAAAAATACGAATATGCTCTCGCGGACTTTTTTGTAGATCTCATTAAGAGGAACAATACTCCAGTACATTTTTTCATGTAGTACTTACCATTAAAGCAGCGCATGCGCGAAAGTGTCTCAACGGGTAGGACTTTATACACATTTATCGTATTTATGGTAATTTACATAAGAATGTATAAATAATAAAGTATATATAAACCTTCCCTGAGAAATACTCGACCTAATGGTGAAAACCGCATCAAAATCCGTTGGGTGGTTTAAAAGAAGAAGAGTTAGAAAGTTCAGACAGACACGAAAAGCGACTTTGTTTTATAAGATATAGGATAACTAATTCAGCATTTTAAGCGGGCGAAGCCGTAAGCGGGTCGCTAGTATTAATATATAATATGATAATAACAAAAGTTCGTCTAAAACCATATTAATGTCTCTAAGTTACGTAGCAAAACATTAATTATACATTTTTCCAAGCTGAAATGAAATAAAAAAGGATTAACCTGTATTTACGAGGTCTTTACGTAGCCTTATGTGAAGTCATGGACAGAAAGTAGTCTCTATATAAGCTCCCACAAGCATTAACTTAATAAAATACACATTGTAGATTATTTTTCTTCATATAATTACAAAAGTAAATCAAATTTACGACGCTTGCAGAAATACAAGGATTTTACATCTAGTGGATGCATTTTAATAAAACACGCTGGAAAATTAGGACATTCTCTGTATACTAGGATGGAATAAGGTTAATACGAGTAATGCAAGAAGTAACCACAAGCTGGAATTAAGATATAATGTCTCTATTTTCTCTTAAAAATCATTATGTTATTGTTACATTATGTTTTAATTTACAATAATTTTATAAATTATTCAAATTATGGTTAAACGCGATGTAGAGTTTCGTCACTCAACAGGGTATCGAATTCGGGTTAAAAGTTAAAGCCGGAATTTCTTACAACTATGTTTTATTGGCTTGCTTATATATGTGGCATAAAGCGTTAAAAAATCAGCTTCACGCGCACAGCAGGCAGAGGGAACCTAATAATAACAATTCATTGCTCATTTTCCGTCGAAAGAGAAAGTGGGGAATGGAGTATCTTAATACAAGGTTCCCTTTGCCTTCGATGCTATATGAGGGATACAGCGTGATGCTGAAAGAAAATCTTACAAAGAGCAAAATTAGGTTTCTCCTTCTAAAAAAGGCTTCTAAAAACTTATATGCTACATTTCCACCTACCCCGTTAGGTCCTCCACAAAATAAACACGAACACTGATTTTTCCTAACATCATTAAACTCATTACAAGTTCCCGGGTCAGTGGGTGATTGACTCCCGTCTCTCATAAGGCTCGTTTCATCGTGGCAAGGAAGACTTATAAAAACGCATCTAGCTTATCGGCTTCCCTCACAGATTTACAGAGATTATCCAGCCGGTACACCAATGAAAACTTATATCGCAGTAATTCATTCTATGGATTTGTGTTCGTTTTTCTTTATATATTTTTTACTTTGTTTGATTTTTAAATGTACTTACTGCTTTTTAATTTTTAATTTTGATTTTTAAAATTTATTTGTTCGTATTTTTTAACTAGGGTTAGAGAAAACGAGAAATTGTAGTTGATATCGTCAAAAACATGGAAAAATTTTGAAACATAAAATGATTTTTAAAAATTAAATATATTTTATCAATAAATAATATCAATTAAATATATTTAAAAAAATACTATGGCATAGCAGTAGTTTTGGCTTCGATTCACACTCGATAATAAATAATTTTTATATATTTCCCTGTTCTGGCAAGACAAAATAAACTATTGAAATCCGCCACTATCATTATATCTCGAGTTTGTAAAGCTGAAAAATTAAAATATTATTTATTAATATCAAAAAATCAAATAAACAGTATCATTTATCTTACAATGGGTACAAATTATATTAATTGAAATAAAAATATATACAAGTTCGTTGTACTTTTTAATTTACCTTTGTATAAGCCAATTGGATTATCTAATCGAACCGCCCAGCGGTATGAGGATTATTCCTAGTTACCCTCGCCATGATTTCATAATATCATTAGCTCATAAGCTACAGAACTGAAAAATAATTAAATGAAATATACATATATCTTGTCATCTAATAGTTAAAATGACTTGTTTAAAATGAACATCGTCGTGGTGCAGTGGGACACCGTCTACTGTAATCGCGATGGTTGTAGGTTCGATCGTCACTCAGATTTATATTATTTTCATTTTCGCATTCAGATAGGCAAAAACACTGCTTGAGTTTCAGCAATCAATACGATGTCTCGAAGACTGGAAAGAAAGCAGGCAGTTTGTTCGCCTGCTATGAAATGAACTTAAAGAAGCAAGAAAAATGTTATTTGCTTACAATAATAAACAAAATGTACAGTGTAATAATACATACGAATAACGTCCAACACTATAAATGCATTTTGCAGAGAAAAATATCTTTAATCTACATTTGAATCCTAGGCCCAGCAGGCAGGCATCAGGCATCTTTATGATGAGTCCATAAATGATATGAAATTTCTTTTCTATTATTAAGTTAGCTGGGTAGGGCAGAGGGAGCTTAGTGTTAAGAAACTCCGTTCCCCACTTTCCGCTGAATTCTGGAGACATTGCGTGAATGCCGGAACTCGGTATTTGCCTCGACACCAGAGCGAAGAAATGATCGAATCGATCGATCGGAACCAAACCCGCAGCCGTCGCGTAATACTTACACCCTTGTAGTACTGCGCTACATCGGCCTTAATATTATAAAAAATATAAAATTATAAATATATAATAGTTTTACACACTGTAACATAATTAACCAAATATTCGCAGCGCGAAGTGAACGTTTCTACCTCTAAATTGATTGGCTGTCAAACTCTTGTGATATATAACACAGCTGCTCGCCAAAACAAAGCTGTTATTTACAAAACGTATGCAGATAAGATTTTGATGAATATTCCACAAATACTCGATATTTTTAAGCATATATTTTTTATTTTATGTTATTTTTATTGCTATGTATCAGAATTTTGTTTTTTATCTTCAATTATGTAAATAAAATAGGTTAAATATGGTTTATGTAATAATAATTATGTATAAAATTTACAACGTCATGAAAACTTACAATTATGACATTTAGCACAAAATGAAAATTTACAAAAAAGTGACCTTATAAGGAATTTAATTATGATGAATAAATGCTCGTATCTTTTGATTGTGTTGATTTGGAAGCTGGTTAAATCTTAAGAAATAAAAAAGCTCGACACCTCGACACCTATTATTTATACGGTGGTCGAGCCTGAATCCCACTTGATTATTAAAAAAATAGATCTTCAATTTGAATTTTCTAAAAACAACTTTACATTGTATTTAAGTGGACTTAGGAGATAAAAATAATGTTATGCTAAAATAAAATGAATAAAATTAGAAGCGTTCAACAATTTTACAAGACTATTTATAGACTAAAACACATCGAGCCTAATTTTATCATCATAAAGCTACTCTACTTCTAAAGGTCACTGTTATTTATTAAACCTTATTTATATGAGACTGTCGTAACATCTTGAAATCAACTTTAGATCTAGAACCTTCTGTAATATAACTTATATTATATAAATATAATGTATACATAATATTTCGAGGCAATGCGTGTTGAGTCACGGAATTCAACGCCGCGTCATACACCTTTATAATATTGTCAATAATATGTATCTATAGAGTAGCACTAAAGTGCACCAGACGGCGTTTACACGACGACCCACTGTTAACAATCGTGCTATTAACAAGGTAGCCTGAGCGGAGCCAAGCGTGGCACCCATCCAACTTCCTACCCTCTTACCATGTAAGGACAAATAAGTGTTATAATGTGAAGTAATGGCACTATATTCTGGATAACCGACACTGCCGTCGTTGAAGGAGTTTGATCGTAAATTTTAATTATTTTATAGGTGGTGTCTTTGGGAAATATCTGTTTAAGTGCATTGTTTATTGGAATGATAATGGAATTGGATTTCTATAGTTTTTTTGGCTTCACGCTGTATCCTCTACATAGCAGGGTAGGCAGGAACCTGGGAACGTAGTGTTCTCCGTTTTCTCACTCCGTTTTCATTACAATTTAATATTTCATTTCTTCGAGTGCGAATCGTAACCCACAACCTGTCGCGTTTAAAGTTGCACGCTTACGGACTTGCGCTACGACTGGCCTCATTTTTTTAAATAAGTATATACGACGTTACCATTGTTTTCTAAAACATATAGTGCTAATAAAATAATTTCCAAAAAGTTACCAATATTTCTATAAAAGGTGTACATAATTATATTAACTAGATACACCTATAAATAAGGCTGTTATACATTTGCATAATCTCATCTAAAATTAACGAACAGTGCCTACCTCTCTACCTACCTGCGAGGTAGAATTCGTACTAATTATCGTTCCATGGTTTACTTTGCGCCCGCCAAATGAAATAAGGTCACTGTATGATTAAATTTTAAAAACAAACTTGCGTGTCCGTGCGGACTAATGAAATGAATTATTTTAATGAAGGGTTCTTAGCCACTACTATTTTTATGTACGGTGGAGTTTTGCTGGATTGTCGACGTGGATTTGCGATTTTGATCACTATTTGTGGGCGGTAAAGCTCGTTTTGCTAACTAAGGTGATAGCTGAATGTCACATTATTCTAGGTTGGTATAGCAATTTTATACAGAACGATAATTACAGCTATTAAGTAATAAAATTGCGGAAGGGACATATGCAATTTTCGTTTTAGCTAACTCTATAGTGAGCTCTTAGTATTCAGAATAATAAATGTTGTTAATAAATCGGAATATTAACTACTTACTACTTAGCTTCACGCTGTATCCTTCGCGGGGTAGTCGGAGAGAACAGAGCGTCTAACGCTACGGTCTCTACATACCTCTTTCGCCTCGTCCACTGTCATCAACCTCTTCATACATGCCCTCTGCGGGGTCCTCATGCTTTCAGTATATTTGATACTGTTTCTCAGGTCAACCAGGTCTTCACCTATTTTTCTTACCGTTCATTTTTCATCATAAATATTTATAACCATTCTATCATCTCTAGCATATTAATACTTACTTAACTTTTTGTGTAACTGTTATTAAACAGTTACGCAAAAATAATATCATTGCATGATTTATAAAAGAAATAGCAATAATAAGGACAGAATTGTTGATTTTATGTTATGTATGTATTTAGAGATTCGACCTTTTTCTGAACAAGATCTGTTCGGTGGGGAACGTTAATGGAAATCCTACGGTTACAGCAAAAACAACTGAATCACGTTTTTGCTGCCTAACATATTCTTGGAACATTGTCCGACTATTTGACAATATATTTTTTATGTTGGCATATAGAAAGTAGTATAAAGATATTCCATTCTCCGCTTTATGCTCAAATTGGAGAAATTTAACATTTAGTCATGCATTTGTAATAAAATATTTTGAACTGTGCTCCTAATATCAATTCTACAATAACTAACATGACATATTTTCTTTTTAGTCGTTTTTTTACATATTTAGCATTGTTATTCAAGATTTAATTAAAGGAATAATAACTTTTCAAAAAGGTTGCGGTTGCAAATATAGAAACATTATGGTACAATTAATAAATAACATAAAAATAAATAAAAAAATCAACTATAAAAAAATCTAAAATTAGCGCCGAACTCACAACCATTACAAATATTCATATATCAATTTCACCAATATATGAGCTAACACCTAAAAAAAACCAATAAACATTCAACAAGTAAATTCCAATAGATATTTAATAAACACAGCGGACACTCCATACACAGTCAAACGCAAACAGATATTAAACACGAGTTTATGATAAATGCCCACATATATTGGACACTGACGTGCTCGCCCACGCCGTCGTTCAATGTAACTCGATTTGAGCGCACAAAGGACCGAAATTCAATTTTCGCTATCACTTGTGGGGTCACCTAAAATAATATATCCTTACTTTTCACGTATAACCCGCTATGGAGAGCACTTCAATGGGTCAAGTCTTTTCAATAAGGGATTACATTGTTTCAATTCAATTTTGTATGTAGCTTGTAAAATTCAGGATATTTTTAAGAGCTTTTATGGCTACTGATCATTGGATTGAGAGCATCGTGGTGGCGTGGTGGACGACGGTCGTAGGTTCCATTTCTACTTAAAAGAATGAATCGTTTTCTTTTTCTCGCTCTAGTAAGATGACAAAGCGCGGTATTTTATTACATCACTTATCATACAATGCTTTTAAAATTAAGCAGAAAATATGGAACAGAGTGTGTTAACACTAGGTTTCTTCTACCTAGCTTGATGAGGGAACTATTTTAACCGGATTTATCGCGTTTATTTATGACACGGGTAGACACAGTCTATCCTTGACCACAGACTACTGTAAAGTGTTTGAAACGTCGGGTTTCCAAAAATATGTATTATCATAAATAAACGCGGTTAATCCAGTTAACATAGTTTTATAATCGTGAAAATCAAAGAAATTATTTTGATGAGGGAAGTTAAATAAAAAAAGATTGCGTAGTCGTTATTGCCTTTCTGCTTAACGTTAACCGACCAGGTCGGTTTCCAGGCCTTTTACGCTTTCGACATGTTAGTAACACATTTATGGTGACATTTTCTAGCCATAGCTTTCATGAAATTGGAAATATTTTAATATCATCAGTATATTTTCATTAAATGTGATATATGCAGTGTGAAATGTGTGAATAGTTGAATGGTATATTTAGAAATGGACTTAATTCCTAAGTGTTAAGCTTAGAGATATATGTATATATAGCCTTTATCACCTAAATAATAAAGACCAAAATGGTATAACCCTTGCACTTTGCGTATCCTGCCGTATAACATCTGTTTTAGTATTCAGTGCAGAATCATAGAAGCTTATACTTGGCATATTCGAGTTGAATACACGGATTCCTTCCAGATTAGATGGTATTGCTTGCTGGCATACCCCATAACATTGCTTATAATATAATTATGGTTATATGTTCACGCAACTTTGCATAACGGAAATAAATTCGGTTAAAATTACTTTTTTTTGAAAACGCATATTTCATATTATTATTGAAATGTATAAATTGTTGCATATTTAATAGTACTTACAAGATTATAAAAGCTTTTATACTTTTTGGTAGTAATTCCTCTTTATTAATTGAGAACAAAATATATTTTTAAATTAAAAACACTATAACCAAAATGAACGGAATATATTCTACAATATACAACAAAACCCAAATTAACTTAATTTCACATGTATTTAAAACACAATACGAAAGAACATTCCGGTTTAATGAAACGTTTCACCTACTGCGTCTGAAAACTTACTTCAAAACTTAACCAAAGATTTTAGTTTAAAACTTACATAATATTCAGTTCAGAGTATAAAGACTTTAGAGCATACAACTTGCGGTTTCTCATGTTCATAGTACGTTATAGAATTCATTACACACTATTAGATTTGCTTCTAGGTTATTTGTAGCGTTCCGCTAAGCGGCGGGCTACGGTGCTACGGTGCTACGGAGCTACGAATCTACGGCTCTATGGAGCTACGTAGCTACGTTGCTACGAAATACGTAGCCTGGAGATTGCAAGTGCTAAGACAATTACGGCCAACTAAGTTACGGCTATTCTATTACATGTGTGGGTCTGTGCGATGTAAGGGTGATTGCACATTATGAATATATTATATATAGTTAGAAGTTGGTTATTCAGTTATCGCTATAAGTTATAAGTTATAATGGTATTATATCATGTAGAGTATATAGCTCGGTGTCTATTTCATATTATAGTAGTTAAGAAAGGTTTCAAGCTATGTTCGTAGCACAGTAGCACACACAGGTTACAATACAATGTAGAGATTTTCTTTTATTGTTTATTGAGGATTACGCTTAGAAATTATTCTAGTAGTTTCTCCTGTGTATGTATATATACGAGTATGTTGTCTCTTTTGATGTGTACTTTAAAAAATAATATTTGTCTACATACAAATAAATATTAATATCAGTAATACTAAGTTGTGAGCAAAAGTAAATAACTGTTACTTACAATATTTGTTAGTAAAACGGACATAGTACAACAATAGAGCTTACTATGATTTATTTTATTTATCCAAATAGATACACAATAGTTGTGCATTCAAATCCCATTAATTTTTATATGAAATTGAATCAATCAATAAATCTATTCAATTTTATACGTAAAGACAGAAGTGTTACAATAGAAGTGACTCATACATTTTTTCTTAAATATGTATGAGATACGTGTGAAAATAAAATAAAACTTCCACGGACAAGCTGGATGACACCATTTTTTCATAAAGCTTTATGTGTTATATTTTTATTTCGCTATCCTTGTTTTGATCTCCCTAATAACGTATTTCCATTTCAATATAAATTCTTTAGCATTAATTTTGTTATAATATTACGAGTAGGTATATGTATGACAGGAAAATGAAGACAAATACTGCCTACTATATTATTTTACAAGAAATCGCATCAGAATTAAGTTTATGTTAGATAAAAATATTATTTTAAAGCTTTATGCTGTTGAGTGACGGAACTCGATGCCATGTTGTTGTCTTGGTACCAGAGCTAAGAAGTGAAAATGTTAGAATGAATTAATGAATTCATTCTCTCATGGGAGAAGGAATTCATTCTCCCATGTGGAAATCGAATCCATAACCGTTGCATTACAGTCACACGCTTGCGCCTCTTGACTACGCTGCATAAACTTATTCTGTAAAAAATTTTTATTTAACTACTTTTATATATCTTAGTAATAAAATATGAAAATGTTATTGAAGAAGTTTTTATACCTAAGTCTTATCAAAACGATAACTATTAGATTAAAATCCACTCGGGTTTATTCCATTTCATTTATGAATGTATAGCATAAATATATATCCAGTTATGTTTCTAAATGGAGAGTAGCACACAAACAATAAAGCAAATACAAAGCGCGGCGTTGAATTCCGCCATTCAAAACGCCATGTATCGCATTCTAGGCGGTGTGTTAGGGGTGAACAGAGTGTCTTGGCACTATGTTCACTCTATTTGTAGGATATAGCTTGAAGCTAAATGAAACAAGACAAATACATAAAGGAATTGTATATGCAATTTAAAAAATCGTTAAACTCAAAGAAAACCCCCAAATCTAATTTCCAAATAAGCCAAACCATTTAAATGTAAAATTTGCATATACACTGATGATATAACGACTATATATAGTCCGAGGCACACATGTATGTATGTCCACATTATCACGAGCACAATCGCGAACTACTTTCATATGACAGGAACGAGCCACAAGCAAATACGCCATAATAATTATGAAACAAAACAAACTTGGTTTTCGGTTTGGTCAAGTGGAAATCGCCTCTGTGCCAGTAAATATAAGGATTATAATACTTTGTTAATTTTTTGCTTAAGTTTTCGAGTGCTTTCCTCGCGTTCTAGCTAATTAATCAAGGCAAACACGTCTCAACATGTTGCCGGGCATTTTGTGTGTTGCCAACTTGGTTTTTGTTGATAACAGATTGAGACCCCAATTCTTGAGTGCAATTTTATTATGTCCTTATAGAAAGAGTGAATATGCAATAATGAAAAGTTATACTGAAATACACTAGTCGTAGGTTCGATTCCTTTGGTGTCAATCTAGTAAATATTTGTATAATTTTTCCTAGTCTGGTGGGAAGTCTGCGAGGTTGAATTGATGTATACAATACCGAAAAGCGGAGGACAGAGTGTGCTACAGTATGAAGACAGTATGAAATAGAGAAAGAAATACATATCCAAAATAAATTTCAATGATCTGCATCTGCAGCTTTCTTCTATTCTTTCTTTCTTTCTTTCTTCAGATGTCAACTTATGTTTTTGTTTGTAACGATTGAATCACCAAAATCCTTCCTTGTTATTTTCACGGAAGGCTAGTCGTAGGATTCCATTAATGTCGACTAACGACCGGACGCACTTCGGATTGAGGATTAAAAGGGTTGAGTGGTTTTGTACAATCGCTCTGATAAAAGGGGTTAGATGTTGGCCCCTGGCGTTTTAAAAGATGTCTCGTGGATTAATTTCGATACTGATGAACTAATAAGAATTGTACTTTGGAATCTTCTTTAGTTGTTACATAATTGGATAGATCGGTTTTGACACGTTATTGGTACTTAGTTAGTTATTTATATTTGGTTTTAATATAATATTTTAAACGTATATTTTCGTTTGATGTTAAGGAAAATTTGTTTCATTTCTTATTGAATTAAATTTAGACTAACTTAGAAGAAAAACATAAACAGTTCATAAAATGTTCTAGAGGATTAATAAGAACCAATCTCTGCTTTTTCTTAGATGTTATTTTATATTATATTTATACCTTTATACCTTATTTACTTTTCCTTTATATCTGATTCAAAACAGTACTCGAATTAGATAAGAAATATACAAATATACGTTATATTTTCAACTTTACGCTTTCTTTTCTACCTGAACATATATTGTGTTTTAAATAGTAGAACACGTTACTTACCAGAGCTGGAAAATTTAATAATTAATGGCCGAAGTAATAGAGATACTCTCCCGTTACAGTCAGTCACTGTCTCACAACGCTACGATACCGTGGATAAAAATAATTTACTTATTTAACAGTATATAGTTAAATCCTGATTATTTTCTAATAATATATCGATTATTTGACCGATGTTCTACGACTATGAGTATCCGGACTCGCATCACGGCTGTAATATCTGATATCAAAATATTTACCGCAATAAGACATGTTACGACAAGTTTATTATCGCTTCTGATTTCATACTCGCGCTCATATTTTATTGCAATGGTGGTTGATATTATTTTATTTTTTTAATAACTTTTAAGGCGACTAATAAGTAGTTTGTTTTTGGTATTTTTTTAGTAGTAAAACATTTTCTATATCAGATAATAATAAAACTGTTTCCATGATGAAATTTACCTGTACACTTTTATTAGTACATATAAAATGGAAGTATGTAAAATCTGTTATACAATATAAATGTATTTATTTCTATAAACTATTATAGCGACCTTGAAAGTGTAGCTTTTGTGGATTATCAGATATTGTAATTTATATAATTATAGAATACACGGCGAATGGTTAACTCTAATTAAATTTAAAGATGTTTGTTTTACTTTCAACATGCAATATCTATGTAAAAATGAAAAATCATACGAGTACAAGCTTTCTACACTGCAAGATGTATAAAGGAAAAACAAAATGTAAGTTATTCTTCTAAAAACATAAGTAACGCTACTGCATAATGAACATAACACTTAGCAAGCTACGTAACTGTTGAGTTTACTGTCTACATTTATTACAGGTGTCGGTGTGTCGCTGCAACATGGGAAATTGCTGGTACCATTATTTCGAAGCTTATAAAAAAATGAAGTAACAGAATAGGCATAGAGTGTCTAGTGTTAAAATACTCCGTTTTATTGTTTTTTTCGAACAGAAGATAAAATCTGACGTTGGTCTTTGCCTAAACTATAGTGAAAAAACTTTAGCTATAAATATAAATATTTTCCTCAAAAGAAGTATCCCAAAAATGTCTTCTAAACACAAAACATTCTTGAAAAGAAGAAAAATCTCATACTAACATACTTGTTGTCCTAAACAACTGTACTATAGCACCCAAGGGGAACATCCGTCAAAACAAAACTAAAAACTAACTTATGAATATTCGCGTAGAGCTTATAAGCTAGTGTCAATCGGTCTCGCGCATGCGCCCTAGTGAAGTTGGCGCAAGCTTGCCTGAGAATTTCAGTAATTGGCCGAATGCGCTGCCGTTCGGACGTATATCGTGGACTAATATTTGATGGGCTTTCGTAATGGTGGGAAGGACTTGGATAAACTTTGTGTAATGTATGTAACTTTTGATTTGTGAATAATTAGTAATTACATGGAATTTGAATTTAGTTTGAGGTTTCTAAAGTAGTTTTGTGATGTGATGGTGAAATGGACTTGTGGATTTTATTGACTTTAGGTAAGTTTTTTTTTATAATTATTTATAGATATAATTTTTTTAAAAGTAGTATGGAACATTGTAGAAAGTTGGAACTTTTTCAACATGTTACAATTGCGAGTTTTAATTTTTTATCTGAGTTTAATTTTAAGTATAATAACATTTGTTAACATGTACAATATCAAAAGTGCTTAACTTTTTACTGCTATTACCATTTTCCTTTTATAATACAAAATAAATTAGATTACATTTTTTTTTATTTCTTGCTGAATCCTACAACAAAGACTTTTTGTATATAGTAGACATTAAATAAATAAAATACCCCATTATATTAACTTTGCTAGTAATAATAAAAAAGACGCCTTTTAAGTAATTATCTGTCAAATACTGTATCGATGCTGCTGTCCTTATAGAAAATATTGAAAGCTTTTATATGTACACCATTATTTTTCCTATTCATGTTATCACGCAATTACTAAAGTAGTTGAACTACTTCTAACGATCGTATTATTACTGTATATTGATGTTTCGTATTTATAAGTATTTAAATAGTTTTTATTTCTAATAAGATTTCTTTGAGATGAAATTAGAAAATAATATTAGACGTTGTGTTGCACTTAGGTGGAAAGCGGAGGATGGAGCGTCTTAATACAACATTCTCTCTGTTTATCCTGCGATATTTAACAAAATAGAACATATTTTTAAGTGACGGTGTTTTTCTTTGTATATTGTTAAATTTTAAGACGGAAATTATAATAAATTGACAGTAACATTTATTATGCTATTTCGAATATGGTATTAATAAGTCAACTAATAAAAGCCTTCTAACAATAAAACAGATTATAACTAGGTATCTATTCTCATAAATACAATGCTTATTTATGATAATATCCTCATATATTTATTTTATGGCGAGGCAAAGTGCGGCATTGAGTTCTGCCACTCAACACGCAATACCTCAAGAATTCGGCAGAAAGTGGGGAACGGAGTGTTTAACACTAGGTTCCCTCTGCCTACACAGCTGTATGCGGGATACAGCGTGAAGAAGATTTATTTATTTTATTAAAGACAAAAATAAATTACTTTGATAAGCTTGCTATTAAAACGTACTTATCCTTTTTCTATGCAAAGATTTCTTTCTAGGATGGTTTTTAAAAATCTTAATAAAAAACTATTTAGTTTTTATTAAGATTTATATTACATGTTTTAATATTAGACTGATTTTGAAATTTAATAATCTGTAGCATACAATATACTGGATGCCGTCGATATTGTGCGGTGGACAAAATTCTCTAACTTTATTAAATTGATAGATTTCACCCTCTTGAGTAGAGAGCTTTTAGATAAGAGGGGTGGGTTTAAATCCTGATATAATTGGGGCGATTATATGAAATATTTTAAGAAAAAAAAATACTAATAATTATTATTAGACTAATATTTTATAAATTTTAAGGTTTATTACAAGGACAGACCGTAGTGTCAAAACAATCTGTTTAATAGAAAATAGAAAACATACAAAAAAAATGTTTGATGTACCTATTAGAGCAATGATATTAATTACCTTTAAAGGATATATGTATAATAAACATTGTATATATATATATTCTCATCTTACTTGCCGCCCATTTCGTAGATATTAACTTGTGAGTTGCGTACCTAGCGAGTGGTAGCACCTAAACTGCATTATAATGGTTTTGTTGAAAAAAAAATAAAAAATTATAAAAATATTCACAAAATAATAAACATAAATAAAAGTCTCTCAATCTCTCTCTCTCTCTGCTTACCCTGCGGAATAAAGCTTTAATTTAAAAAAAGTAATCAACTCAAAAACATTTGATCGTACACGTTAAAATACGCAACGATTTATTTCATGTATATTTTACTTATTGCAGAATCTGTTACAATTATAATCAAATTCTAATTAACATACCCAATTACGGTAATATCAAAAACCCTTTATTGTTTTGTTTAGCTAAAATTGTTCTTAATTGAATATAAATTTTGTTTTGAACTGAAACAGAGTGGCGGGCAGAGGTCCAACCCTTCTTTAAATAAGGAAATTACCTTTTCCTTTTTATATGTTTTGGCCTCGTTTATGTTATTTAGAAGAGTGAATTTTCAATGAGTAAATTAGGAAAGAAATGTGTATGTTAATCTGTGCTAATATTGTAAAGCTGGACAGTTTGTTAGGATGAGCGCACTAATCTCAAGAACTACTGATTTGAATTAGATAAATTCTGTTTATGTTAGATATAATGAGTTTATTAATTGTTATTGTATAATAACTTTTGATATATTCGTCGTCATCGTTACATGGTCACAAGGGAGTGACTATAACGCGACGGTAATGGGTTCGATCTACACTCGGTGAAATGAATTATGCGGGATACAGTGTGAAGCTTCGCTGAAAGTCCGATTGAAAACGAAGATTGCATAATAAAAAATCTTAAATCATACTGGATCGTAAAAATGTAAGAATATCTGATGTTTATATTTTTTCTACAACAGATAAATATTTTTATAAGAACCAGCGAGCTTTGTCCCTTCTGACATTAAACAAAACCAATGTCAACGTAACATGTCACTACAGTACGTACAGTCGAAACTATAATTACATTAATAACGAAAACCACGATTTAACCTTCAATGAACGAGACACGGAATGTTTGAGTTTAGCATAAATGAATGTAGTAGTTCGTGTAAACCCTACTCAATAGTACAATGGGACATTATTTTTGACCTTGGCCAGACCCCGCTGAGGCTAGCCTGGTATTACGAATCTAATCGCTTGAGCCGAAATCAACTATACAACATATTAAATATATTTTTATTCGTCACCCTGTATCCCGCTCTCAGCAGGGTATACAAAGGGAACCTAATTTTAATATGACATGGCTTCGATTGGGAATCGAACCTACAACAGTCACGCTTTGCTCCCCTGTGCCACGACTGGCCACCAATAAATATATTACATAAATAGTAAGGTTGGGTCCACTTGTTACTGTCCTTGGGCGTGCGTGTCCATCGTCTTGCATCACGCGAACTGGCCGTACGATGGACTTTTGTAACTTGGGAAAATAATTTATTATATTTTTCTATAAGTGAAAAGGACTATTGTTTTTTGTTGATAATGAAATAAGATTAAATTTCAGTTTCATAAATATTTGATATGAGTTTATTGTGTTTTATTCGTATTTTTTGATATAATAATTATAATATTAACGTTAGTTGTCGTGTATACTGCAATGCTGTCATTGCGACTTATTTATACAAATATATTTTTTTTGTTTTATATAAAAAAAAAACATTAAAATGAATGAATGAATTTCGTATTCAATAGTAAATTTAATCTATTAAATTATTATAAAGATTTTATATTTTCGTAGGTATTTCGTAGGCCAATTGTGCGTTAACAAATAATATTTAGATGATCCACAGCATATACACAAATAAATGAAAAAAAATCTAGGCGAGAATATGCCAAACAATTCAACGTAAAGAGTATTTTTAAAAAATATTTTCTTTTTTTTCTTGATATCTCTCAGCATGACGACCTCTGCCTATTCCAGCCAGTTTTTGAATCGCAATTTCGGTGTTATTCAAGAATCGAACTGAAAAAAGACATACAAACACCACGTGACAGTCAACTAACAATTTCACAGCGGCAAGTACAATGTTGTATAATAATAAATCGTTCGGTTTAAGCAGATGAAAGGTCGTTTTTCACAAAACCCCTTTGTTTACAACCACGCAACTAAGCTGAAAAATTGGCACGGAAAATTTTGACGCGAAAATGGTTTTCGTTGGACATTGTTTGAAGAGACTTTAGTGGATGGTATTTGTATTGTCGAACTAAAAGTGGATGTTTTTTTTTTGTTTTGAAAGTATCTTAAAGTTCGTTCGTTCTCTGTGCTATTTATGTTTGTGAAATATTATTTTAAAGGAAAAGTAATGGAGAAAATATAAAATGTTTTTTTTATGTACTGTAGTTTATAAAACAGAAAGTTAAAATTTGAGTTCAAATAATTCGAAATAAAAAGAAGTTCAAAATCAAATGGATAATAAGTGTAAAACGTTATATCTGATACTTTTTTAAACTAAAAATTGAGGTAAAATAAAATATCAGCATAAATTTTACACAATAATGTTTTTGTTTTCTTAACTAACTCAATTCTAATCAATAATAATAAATGTAATATATTATTATATAACTATATAGTAATACTATATTTTTTAAAATCCACTGTTAAAGGCTACAGAATAAAATGTTTTTGCAAATTAAAAATGAAGAAAAAAATCACTTTATTAATAAAATCTTTTCACTACCAGCTATTACAATGAATATACAAGAAGAGCAAATGAAATAAAGTAGCTCATATGTCGCATAAAAAAGGCAAAATGAAACTTAAAATAAATAATAAGGACTTAAAGTAAGATCTGTTGTTTGTGACAGTACTTGAAGTATAAATTCCAATACATTGATTATTACGAATTGTAGGTCGAGAGCGTACTTGTCTGAATGCTTGTAGATGATATATGTAATATATGTGTAGGTCGCAATTATGGAACAATAGAAAATGGTCTCAATATATTCATGAAAATGAATTTAATTAGCTAATGTTTATTTTTGAATTATTTGACTATCCAGTAAGATGAAGCATGGTCTTTAAAAATCTTTAAAAAAATCTTCTTCTTTTACCTCTTCAATGCTGGAGGTTGATTTAAAAACTCTGCTCTGTCAAATATTATGGAATAGTTATTTCATGGATCTGAAATTGGAATGCCGCCTGAAGAGTCTTAGGCGAAATCTTCTACCAGATGGACTCCGAACTCTAAAAGGAGAATTGGCAGACCAAAACGGAGATTGATAGCGGCGAGACGAGCTGGACCATTATAAGCCTGACTGGTGCTCAATAGCGCGAAATCCAGAACCAGAATTTGCCCAACAATGGGATAGTACAGGCTAGGGAAAAAAAATGCTAAATTTAAAAAAAAACAATAAACATAAAATTTATAACATAAATCAAAATTAACATTAACTTTAAATTAATTCAACAACAGACAGACAAACCCAAAATTACTGACGGTCCAGTTAAAGTTAATCCTGCGGTTCTGTAAGCTATAAGATTTAGCCATATTGAATAGCTGTGAGTTAATGTTCAAAGTAGATAAGCCTGGCTTTATTAGGTTGTGGCTTAGTTGACACCAAACGGAATATATAAATATTCTATGGGATGTTATATTGAATTAATAATGGTAGACGGAGTAGGGTTCAGAAGTTATGTCTATTTGTAGTTTATTTTGTATGAAACAAATGCGTCTTTTAGCTAGATTGCATTATCTTCGAGAGTTCTTTGTTGTTCACATGACATACGTATTTTTTTAACTTTACGCTAATATTATAGTAAAGTAGACAGAGAGAACCTAGTATTAAGACACTCTGTTTTCCACTTTCCATCCAATTTTTTAGGTATTGCAATTCATCGACCCGCTTTGCTTTGTTAGCAGAGCAAATCAAGAAAATGCATTTAATTAATTTCCTAAAGTCAAACCCATAACTATTGTATTTGCAGTTAGATGCAAATACAATAGTATTATAGGAAAGATACAAAAACAAAATATCACCCACCCGTAATTTCAGCACTTCATTAGAAGTTATATCTAAACCATTTACCGCATTACCATTAAGAACCGCTACCCCTCATACAAATTGTTGCAATATACAATAAAATGATCCATCTAATTTAACTTCAAAACATGTATGTATGAGTAATACCATACATTAAATCGCGAAATATTCATGGCTAGCGTCCTTGCGGCCGTTCCCAGAAAGTCGTTTTTCATGCCCAAATTACGTCCGTACCTCGACCGAGTAATACACTGACGTTTTATTTATGTTGCGTAAAAACTTAGTTTGTTCTAATAAAGTGGTTTTTTTACATATTTAAATAATACAAAAATATGAAAAAATATTTAAAAGTCCTCTATATATGTAATAATTTAGACACATGTATGTTTGTATGTAAATAAAATAAGTGTAGGCTTTGCGCGGATAGGTAGACGCTATCATAACAGAATAGCACACCACCTGACTGTAAATGCTTCAGTTCGGTTTCCACTTGAGATAGTAAATTATTTTTATTTCTTCTAGTAAAGATAAATATAAAGCGCGACGTTGAGTTTCGCCACTCAACACTCATTGTTTTGAAAGATAGGCAGATAGTGGAAAACGGAGTGTCTTAACACTAGGTTCCTTTATCCTACCTTACCATTAAGAGAAGTAGTATATTGAGGATCAGAATTTATTGTGAGACTCTGCCAAGGAGCTACCCACATTAGCAACGGCATCTAAATCAATTTCTACCATATCCATGAACAATTTACTAAAACATCATATCCATAATCGACTGCTATTTTCTTTAGTGCCCTGTTCAAACCAACCTTGGTACTTCCGGCTCGTATTAAAACAGTTATCGCACAATCTTAACTGCTTTGTACTCGAAACTATGGCCTCTACTGAAAATGATATACTTACATTTAATATACACGCAATAACTGTCGCTATCACGATGCGGTAGAGGCCATTTTGCCGTAAAACATGTACCGTTTACAAATACCCTATTATTTTTC
>JAEBDU010000046.1:77896-105408 GCA_016802625.1 Heliconius numata | reverse complement strand
GAAGCAATTAAGGGAATCCAGTTAACATAGATGCAATAGCTGACGACAAGTGAATTAATTATCGCAATCTTAATTTAGTATTATCACACTATATATTGTGTATGTTGGTTAACGATTTATATACTGATATTACTTATGTTTTTTGTATTATTTAAAGAAAGAAATTTTACCTTTTTTCCTAAGTACGTCGGAAGAAGAGTAATGTTTTTAAAGTGAGTGAGTAAGTGTCCATAGTCTTTGGCGCGTTCCCCAGTAATCTCCAATTACGTTTAGTTGTTGTTTAGACGTCGTCAAACATGTTCTCTCATTAAACTATTAATTTTATGGCACCTAGCCCTCGGTGGGTAAGCCCAGCTCGCACCGGTTTTTTATATTAAAAAAAATGAAATCCACAACCATCATGTGCAAAAACAAACGCTTTTCAACCGCACTCATATACCATTCCAAATATACTCTCTAAATTTAGAAACTACTATAGTCCACTGTAATTTCCACGCACATGAGCTTGCACTGCCTACTACTTAATCCTGCAAAACAGCCACTAAGCAGAGACTACTCTAATGATGAATAGATTCAGTTTTGACGAACACCGACCATCTATTTTGCTTTAAACTCTATTCGGAACGTATTATAGCAACTAGCGGAGAGGCTTTGCTCAAAATCGATATATGCTTGATGTATTGACGTTGAGTATAACGGTGTTGTACATTAATTATTTGTTTTAAATATTGTAAATGTTAAGGCAGTTGTGGGTTCGATTATCCTTTGTGGGAATGTATTATTTATATAACCATAGCACTTTTTGCAAGAGTTATCATGGTGCAGGGGCACAAGCGTGTGACTGTAAGCGTGTGGGTTCAATTCTTACTCGAGTAATTTAAATATTTAATATTTTAATTTCTTTGCTTTGGTTACTACTTCATAAAGTACGTAGTTGATTTTTCATGTTTTATTCCACGGTAGGGTACTTAAAAAGTACCTAGTTTCAAGATATTCCGTTTGCCACTTTCCGTTAAAATTTCAGAGAATGAGTGTAGAGTGGCGAAACTCTAAGCTTTACACCATGTCTAAGAAGAACCTAGTGTTATGACACGGTATTCCTCATTTTACACCAAATATTAACAGTGCGTGGAACTTAACGCCGCGTCTTGTCTATGGTATGTGAGAATGTGAGAAACTGACAATAACTCATTATCTCGAGTGCGAAAGAATTTAATACTGTCCCGTTTATAGAAATATGAAGCATGAAAACTACGTTTCTTCGACCGTGAATTATGATACAATAATTATAAAATTCCATATAAAATTTAAAATTACTATATTATTATTAATTGTTATAATATTCGAGATAGAGTTTCCGAAGGCACAACTTTCAAGACGAAAGTGCTGACATTCTCATGATTTGCATAACTTCATTTTTCCATTTCAAATTAACTGTTCGTAGGCAGTGCTCGTGGTAGTTTAAGTTATTCTAAGAGAACATTTCAAATATTTAACTTACAATAAGTTAAATACTTAAAATTTGCTGCTATGAAAACTTACTGTAGGCACCATCTTGCCAAAATTATCCTTTATCTGACTAAGCAACTACTGGAAACTGACAGGATATTAAACTTAAATCTAAGTCGTGGAATGCTTATTTACTATTTTTCCATAGTAAAATTACAGTGGTTTTCTTTTTATAGCGCAATCTCAAAAGTTCTCAATCGGAGATATATTATCATAGAATTTTACTGTATATTCTCCAAAAGTTTGGAAGACGCGTAATCTAAACTTAAGTATGTAAGTTATACTTATCTTAGTTAGCTTTACGATGCATCCCGCATAGCATGAGGTAGACACTGAAAACTATTAAAAAAATCGGTCGCTAAGTGGCGAAGCTTAACACTGTGCTTTGTATGTTGACCAGAGCAAGCAATTTCGATAATTCGTTTCTCCGAGCAAGAATCGAACCCACAATCGTCACCTTCACAGTCACAGTACAGACGCCACTCTTCACGACGGTTTCAATATTAAACAAATACTCGAATAGAAAAATGAAAAAACTTAGAATAAAAACGAGAACTTAAAATTCGAAATATGGATTTATATAATAACAGAAATATAGGAAAAATATAAAACCAGCTGTTACACTGTTAATAACTAGTATGGACTCTTACAATGGTTCACCTAATTCCTTTTAGGTAACCTAGTCTCTCGCTAGGTTCGGACAAAAATACCCAACCAACATTTTGTACGTGCAGCCAATTTCGACGTTAATGTCGTTACGTGAGCGAACTCATCCCTTGCCATTAGTTTTTGCTTCCATTAGTTTAAAATTGATCTTGAATTTTTGATTATTGATGTTTACGAGAAAAAATTATAGATCAGGTTAAATAATTAAAAATAAGGCTGTGGTGACCCGTTGGTACAAGGATGTGACTGTAAGTGTGGCGGTTGTGGTTTCGATTCTCAGCCGGGCGAATAAAATAACTTCGATAACGGACGCACAGCTCGCCGTTGAGTTCCTCCACTCATCAACAATAATAATGCCTCCAGAATTCAGCCGATAGTGAGGAACGGAAGCGTCTTAATGGAAACGGGGTGTTTTAACACTACATTCCCAAGTTTTCTCTGTCTACCCTACTATACAAATGCGGAAAAAACAAAATATTCATAAAATATACATATACCCACATAAAAACGTAATTCGGAAAAAAGAAATCATACGCTCATAATAATTTACTCATCAGAAACGACGTTACGTTAATAATCTCATAACATATTATTATCAGAGGAAAACGAAAACGACCGGTTTATTTCGGTAGGGAAGATGTCGTGAAAGTGACATGAAGTAATGACGTTTGGCGTTAAGTACTCGCCGTGAGAGGTTCGAGAGCTACTCGCGTACCTCTTCAGTGGGTGTGCTGAGACACCGTGTAAAAGAAATTTAATCTGTGAAGGGATAGGCAAGAAGTATTCTTTTTAGGTTTTTGTTTTGGGTTTTTGGGGCTGATGGTTGTTTGATTTTTCTGTAAGCTTGAGGTTTTTATTATTATTATTTTACACAGTTTTTTTTGGCTTTGTGCTGTATTCCTATTCCAAAGGGAACCTACGTTGCTGAGAACCTAGTCTTAAGACATTCTGTTCTCATTAAAACACTTCCATTTCCCACTTTTTGTCGATAATCTGGAGGAACTGCTTGTTGAGTGGCAGAATTTAACACAGCACTCTGCCTTCTTACCGGAGCGAGGAAATTAATGATTTAATATTTTCATTTCTCCGCACTAGTAAAAATTTGGGAATAGATTGTACGTAACAATGTCATACATGTCTTAATACTAAGTATTAAGACACTCCGTCTCTCAATTTATTATTTAGAATTAAATTACAAAGATTAAGTTCTGTAACTTTGTTAAATAATATATTAAATACTATATATAACCGAACGGTGCTTTTTTATATAGACGTATATAAAATATATATAGACAACAAATTGCTGTAATTATAGTATAATTTTCCCTTTGAAGTAATTAACATATTATTTTCTACTTTTAGTTTTTGTTTAAGATTGTAACAAAAATATTTAACAAAAATTGTGTTTATATTTACGTGCACACCACGTTACTTTATTCTTTCTTGGAAATTTTATGACTGATTTCAATAATAAGAGACCCTTAAGCGAAATTTCGGCCCCTACCCCAAGGGAATATTACAGCTTTCTGGGACAACCCAAAAAATATTGAATATGCAATTTCTT
Source organism: Heliconius numata (assembly GCA_016802625.1). Classification (NCBI taxonomy): domain Eukaryota; kingdom Metazoa; phylum Arthropoda; class Insecta; order Lepidoptera; family Nymphalidae; genus Heliconius; species Heliconius numata. Next base: position 101,669 of record JAEBDU010000046.1, on the reverse strand, counting down.
AAGTCAATTCTGCAATATTTTTGATGTACAGAAAAGAATCTGATTTTATTTTAAGCTAGTAACAAGGTTACAGATTATGGCTGTACGTATATTAATATCTTTAAAGGTACACGTTTTTACTATATTATTTTAATGTCTGTAGCTTTTTGTTCTGTTCATTTTTCATACAACGGTCCAGTAGTTACTTTTCTATATAGAAAGGGAGACTATAAGAAAAATAAATAAAAAAATAAGCATTTTCTGATTTGAGCAATAAAACTTATTTACCCAAGTGAGGTTCAGCAACGAATTAGGTATATAACTTATAATAATAAATTATTAAATAAAATCGCTCGCTCGCACTGGTAAATAAGACAAACTGCGGTATTGAGCAGGTGACAGAGTGTCCTAACACTATATTTCCTCATATACATAGTATATGATATAACATATACATAGTATAAAGCTTCGAAAAAAACTTGACAGGCTTTGAACATAAGGGAGTGAAATATGTTGTACAAGTGACGTGCGTTATCGTTCGATGTATGCAATTTATAAATACGCAGGTAGTACGGCGACCGGATTTTTATGTGAGGAATTATAAAATGCATGTTCGATATTTTTATTGCCCGTAATTGAACTAAATTTGAAACTAAAAATTTGCTCTGAAAGTCACTTTGTCGTATAAATGTTGGTATTTCATAGAATTATATGCTGATGGAAGTTAAAAGGGTAGTTATACCGTGGAGAAACAATCTTAAATCTTGGAAATTCTTTGATAAATAAAGCATGGAAATTAAGTAGATATATTCTTTGAAAGCAGAAAACAAAATCGAAAGGATATTGCTTAAAATATGTTTAAAGTATTAGATAACAAAATCAAGTTTGTCTTTCTATGCTGCGAAGGCGTCTATTCTATTTCGTCTTTTCGTTCTTCTCGTCTATTTCGTCACGCATGAGACCACTGCAGCAAATACAATAAAAACATAAATAAAATTCTGAATATTCTGACATAAAATATTTTTTTTCTATTTGTGTTAGTTATGATTATTTTCTTTCCCTGGTAAGTCGTGTTGGTTGCTTAAGGCACCGGTATTTCGCAAGATCGTTTGTAAGCTTTAATATTATCATAAAATATGCCAAATCCATTTAAGCGCAGTTTTTCTTTCCGGCTTAGTGGCCTGAAAATATTGTTATGGTTCCACGTCGGCTTGGCAGTGGGAATTTTAATAATGGACCCGCACTTTGGGTGAGAATTGCTACGTTTTATACCTAATAAAGTTACCAAACTCGACGTTGTAGTGATGTTTTGAAAAAGTGCTTTGAAATTTTTGGTTGAATAAACCTCGAAAAAACGAACAAACTCGGCTACGGTCAGTGGTTATTGTATTTTAAAAGTCAGATCGTTAGGCCAATTAATTGTAAAATAGTTGAAAAATATAATTTTTCGAAAACCTCGTTCAACCGCCTTAGTTTACAGTTTTTTTTACGTTTTTTTTTTCAATTCTAATTGTAATTATTATTACTGTAGACTAAGTTTTTAGTTATTAGCCACCGTAGAAGCGCTCACACATATGTCGAAATTCTTACATGCTTGTGACAGTTTTTTGAAGATTTTATTAAATTAGATATAGAATTAAAATTTATATTAAACTAGCGGACGCGCGCAGCTTCGCTTGCGTATTTAAGGGTGAATTCTAATAACCCATGAAACATGTGTTCAATGAAATATTTTTTAGAGTCTAAATTTCAAAATTTATAAAAATCGGTGGCGATTTAAAGATTTTTCCATACAAACTTTCAACCCCTTATTTGCAACCTTAGGGGGTGAATTCTAGAAAACCATGAAACATATGTTCAACTAAATATTTTTAAGAGTCTAAATATCAAATTTTATAAAAATCGGTGGCGATTTAAGAATTTTCCCATACAAACTTTCAACCCCTTATTTGGACCCTTAGGGGGTGAATTCTAGAAAACCATGAAACATATGTTTAATTATATACGTTTAAGAGTCTGAATTTCAAATTTTATAAAAATTGGTGACGATTTAAAAAAAAACTTATACAAACTTTCAACCCCTTATTTGCACCCTTAGGGGGAGAATTCTAGAAAATGATGAAACATGTGTTCAATTAAATACTTTTAAAAATCTAAATTTCAAATTTTATAAAAATCGGTGCCGATTTAAATTTTTTTACATACAAACTTTCAACCCCTATTTCGCCCCTTTAGGGTTAAAATTTTTCAAAATCCCTTCTTAGTGGATGTCCAGATTACGAAAGTAAACTTTTGTCCAAATTTCACGTTTCTACGCACAGCGGTTACGGCTGTGCGTGCGTCTTACCTCAGTCAGTGAGGACAAGTCCTTTTAATTATATAGATTAGAAAAATTATATTAAATCTAAAAAAACCTGTAACAGGAAGGATGAAGAGATTTTTCCTTTAAATCAGGTTCATCGTAGGATTTAGGGAGATTTCATACGAGGGTTTATATTTGAAGGTAAAATTGGCAATTTTTGTTTCATTTCTATCACAATATGAGATTTTTATTAAAATATATATTTTTTAATATAAACCGTTTTCAAATACTTAAGAGTAAAAATTTTATAAAATTTAAAATACTTAAAGCCATACATGGCCATACAGTAGGATAGGCAAAGGTATAGTATTGAGACACTCCGAGCCCTATGTTCCGGTTCCGGTCGTGGCGTAAATGCGACAGGTTGTGGGTTCGATTCTCACTCGAGTAAATAAAATATTAAATATTTTAATTTCCTTGTTCTGGAAACGTGGTAAAGCGCGGCGTTGAGTTCCGCCATACATCAAGAATTCAGTCGAAAGTCGTGACGAAGCGTCAGTCGTAACTGGGTTCTTAGGTTTCCTTTGTCTACCCTGCTATGTGCGTGAAACTTAAAAAATAAATACAAAAACGTTACCATAAAAAATAAATACAAATTCCACTACGCTGAATAGAAAGGTGAAGGTGTAATTGATCACTGTATTTCACTCAAGTTGCAGTTAATCAATCATGGTGGAAAGCAGAGACCAGAGTGTCTCTCCTACCTGCTTTTTCCCGCATATAAGTATGCGGGATGCGCCACGACGACCTCATATGAACATTGTCAATATTTTTGTGTCTACTCCATAAAACGGTTTTTTTTTATCTATCCATATAGTACTTGGCTCCTCAATTATATTTTCCTTTGTCAAGTTGTCGAGAGATCATTAAATTCTTGTAATAATGAAAATGACTTACGTTCTATCACAGGATGCAAGCTAATTAGTACTGTATAATATCTCACGTCCTCTTGAATTATTCATATTTTTGTAGTACCTATACAAATAATGTACATCAACTAGAAGATGCAAATTTTATTATTATTTGTATGATATGTATGTTCAGACGCTTCCGATAGTTGTGGGTTCAATTAACTTTTCTCAGCCTCGCATTCTATCTATATTCAGATGTTCATATAATTGGGTAGACAGAGATAATATGACAAGACACTACCTCTCCATACTCCGTGCGAGTTTGAGGCATTGTGTTCTTATTGGCTGAAAGTTCTGCTAGAAATGGGAGAGGAAATAATTCATTTCCCTGAATGGCGATCGAACCTACGACCGCCGCTTTTACAGTTAGCCTATGTCGCATTGCACCATTAATAAAATCAAAGCTTCAATAAAATCAAAGAATATAATTAGGATAATAATTATGTTTCTCTGGTTTCAATTTACAACATAATAATTATATTTCTCCGGTTTCTTCAAATAAGAGCACCCAAAATAACAAAATTTCTATAAAAAAATATAACTAAACTAAAAAAAAGTTACATTTTCTTTAAAAAACAAACAAATAATAACGTGGTGACAAAACTAAACCCTAGGATTTGTAATACTTTAATGGCTTCTTTCACAGAGTATTTTAGCATCTTATTTGCGAGCTCCCAACGCTATCTATTTCTCACGGTCTATAAAGTCTACGGTATATAAGGACTTTCCGAAACAACAGTATACCGGTGGGACTCCGACTTCGTTACTCAATATCAATTTATGGCTGCTCCCTAGAAAACCGTTTTTATTAGGTGCTTTCAACTTTTAAAAGGTAATAGGTGTGATGGTGTATTCTGGTGTTTTGTAAAGGATGTGTCAATTGAGTTTATGGTTTTTGGGTATAATGTAGTTGTAAGTTCTAAAAATAAATTTTATAAAATTCTAAAAGAAATTTCGATCTACTGCTCTCATTTTAGAAATATCTGTACCCAACGTGCCGTTTTTTAACAAAACAAGGATTTTTTAAAATTATTTTTAGGTCCATACTTTTTGATACCTTTCGCATCCCGTCAAGAGCACTCTGGTAGCTTTCCCACGAAATTGCAAACATTTATTTATAAATATTCTTTATTTTTTCTAATACCAATTTTTAAATCAAATTTAAAATCTTTTAAAGGGTAGAAACGTAAAAAAATAACATACAGGTATTTTGAAATGAATGGGTTTGGCCGCTATTTCCAAATTTTAAACAAATCTAAATACCAATATAAAACCTACTTTTTTTGTAGTCCCCAAAATGTCGCTCAAAACACTTAAAATACACTCAAAAAGCAAAATTTTCAAAACAAAAATTTCAGCTAACGATACATACGAGTACATCATGATTAATACAGTAAAAATTCATTTAAACGATACCACACATTATAAAAATGACATTTTCCCCAGTAAATAGATACGGTGGCTGTAAAATTTAGGTCGCAGCCTCTCGCTCGCTGATGTTAGCCCGACTCGCTGTAACAAAGCGCAAATTTTATTCAAGGCAAAGACAATAACAATGATATTGTAGTCAAATATAAGACACCTATGCGGTATAAAGGGGAACTGTCATATGCATACGCTTTTATTGCGAAAGCTTCAGCTCTTATATTATAGACATTGGTTTTCTAATTTTTTATTCAAAATCGTTTTTCTTTTTTTTTTTTCTTTTGTAGAGGCTATAGTGGTGCGGTGAGGAAGCGTTCGATTGTAAACGGTGGTTGTGGGTTCTATTTCTGACTGTTTTTATTTTCTTTTCTCGTCCTTGTTAGACTAAGCTCGATATTGAGTTTATCTATTCATCACGCAATGTCTTGAAAGAAATCAAATAAAGGTAGAGGTAACGGAGGGTATTAACGCCAGGTTCCCTCTGTCTATCCGGCTATGCGGCAAAGCGATAAGCTGCATATTTTTTTTGTTGTTTAAAATTTTAATAATAGCTAGCTCTAAATAGCTTCATACAAAAGGTCTTCTTAACAAAGTGAATTTAAAATTGTACCTGATATTTTAATTAGCTTTATTATTTTGAGGAGTTAATAAAAAAATGTTAGCGGTAAATCTAAACATCTACCAGTTCACCCTGTCGTTTTACCGACAATGTGTGTTTGTTAGCCTAACCTAATGCTGTTCTTTAGATCATTAAATTGAGCTCAAGCTGTGTTTTGTGTTACCAGAGCAGGATATAAAATTCAATTATTCCCCCAGATATAGAAGGAACCCACAACCCGACCCGTTTGTGGTTATATTCAGACGTTGTAACATTCTAGTCTAACATCATAACATTCAAAGTAATATTTCGACCAGTATATTCAAAACAATTTTATAAGAACTTTGTTTTAGTTGACCACCTTTATTGTGTAAAATTAATTTAAAAATAAATTTTAAGCAATATTAGTAGTACATATGTATATGTTCACGATGTTGCTGGCAGTCGTCGCGAAGGGGGATAAAATGTGACTGTAAATACGACTGGTTGTGGGTTCGATCCCTCATCGAGGAAATGAAATCGTTATCTAAATTTGTTGAGTTCCACCACTCAACACGCAATGCCTCCAGAATTCGCCGGAAAGTGGGAAACGGAGTGCCGTAACACTAGGTTCCCTCTGCCCTGCCTGCCGTGCAATGCGCGGGATACAGCGTGAATCTGTTTTTTTATATAAACGAGTACACGATACGATAATGTGACACAATTTCGAATTTGAAATATTTACCTGCTATTTCTACATCAAAGTAATTAACTTTGCTAACAATTGCAGCACTAACGAGATCTAGAGCGGTGCTCGACCGCATGAAACACTTCTGCACTATGCACTATATAGCTCAGGGTTATTTCATTATTTTTAGGCTTACAGGGTTGTTCGAAGCAAACATAGTAGCAGGCTAACTGGACTGGCGGTTTTTCATCTTTTTGATTTTTGATTTTATGTTTTTGTTTGGATGATTTTTTAATTTCTCATAATGTTGTATTGGTTGATAGTTTAAGTTCGTACTCTCCGTCCAATTTCCATAAAAGAAACATGAAGAGTCGCAGTACTCAACGCCGCATTTGTCTTGTTACTAGAGCATGGAAATGAAAATAATTCATTATAAATAATAAAGATAATTAATTAAAGCAACACAGAACACAAAAAAAAAACTAAATTACATCGTTATAATGCTACACATTTTAAAGAAAAAGAACCAACAATTGAGTTCCATTCAGAAAAACAAACGTAAACAAAAGGCTTTTCACGAAATTAAGCGTCAACTAGTTAACGAATTCCTAAAATTGCCGCATCGTATTACTGAAAATTCACATAAAATACGTTTGGGAGCGATTCTTCTGATTTTGAACGTTCATTTTATTCAAAAACTTCGAGTGGACCGACCGTTCGCGCGGTGCAATTTTAAATTAAAATTCGATCTGCCAAATAAACCAAGAGAGGATTGCGGACCGACATCGGCGGAGGTTGAGTCATTTTATCTTCATATATTTCCTGGGTTTTTTTTTTGGGAAGGTTAGAGAGTTTAGAGACCAGTCACTCCGTTTACCACTTCTCTTTACTTAGAAATATTGTATGTTATTGCGGGTTATGAAATCCAGTTTCTTAACTGATCATGTAATACCAGTATAAATCCTACTACGAAACAGTAATGCCTCCAGAATTTGGAAAGTGGGGAACGGAACGGAACGACACGACTTAATGAAGCCGGAGTATCTCAACACTCTGCCTACTCTATCACTTGCGGGATACACCGTGAAGTTAAGCAAAAAAACCTACTATATTATTATGAAGCCGTCGTGGTACAGTGGAACTGACTGTAAACCTAGTAATTGTGGCTTCCATTCACATCAATCGCTCAAGATAAAGCGCAAAATTGCAGCTCTCTGTACAAATATTTCGAATTTATTTTATATAGTAGGTATATAAAAAAGGGCGTGAATCTCAAAAAAAAAAAATCTATATATATTTATATACAAAGCAAAAATGTTCCCACCTAATTTGAACCTAAAACCATCGTATTCAGTCACGCATACTTTTTATTAATAAAAGAATAAGAATGCCGTCAAGTCGCGCGGGAATAATAAAAGGTAAGGAAAATTGATGAACGCCGCGTTACGTCTTGACGCCCCATGGTGTTCCTTTATGTTACCTGCGAGGATACAGAAATATTGCCTTATTTAGTATAAAAGAAAATGTAACAAGATTGCTTGTTTAGTACATTTTGTATTTTAAAATATTCTTACATTGTACGAGTATATGGAATTATAATGTTTTGAGGCCGTTGGCGCAGTGGCATAGGGTCTAAATACTAAACGTGGCGGTTGCGAGTTCGATCCCATAAGGGAATTTATTAGTTTTAGTAAGCAATATCTCAAAAATTGGATAACAGAATTTTCTAACACTATATACGTTTTATAATACAGTGGGATACAGTGTGCAGCTAAAAAAAACATTATTATTATTTAACGAAAAGAAGGAAACAAGGAAGATTGTTAATGACTAGGAAACAATTAATAACAATTTAATTTTTGGTACCAATTAATTATCGTTAGAATCGATTAAGTAAATATTGAAACTCTTGTTAAACTTTAAAATTTAGATTACCCAATGTTGATTTTATACAAAACTTTCAACTTGCGAATTTTGCTAAACAAAAGAGAACAAAAAGCCAAACAGACAGCCCCAAAAGAAGATTACGTAAGAAATTACTTGTTTTAATAAAGAATTCTTTTAATTGGTTGTGCCTTTTCTTATAAATTTCATGTTCTATTTTTGTAGGCCGTTGCGAGATATCGAATAAAATTTGTAGAGTGTATACAATTTTATCAGAGATACACCATTGTGGTATGGAAGAGACTTTCTTATAATAGTAGCGTATAGGATAGGATAGGCAAATGGAACCTGGAAACTAAAGACATTCCATTCCCATTAAGGCAAATACATTCTCAATTTTCTGCCGAATTCTCGAGGAATTGCGTGTTGAGTGACGTAATTCAACGCGGCGTTTGCCATTTTCTAAGAGTGACTAAATAAATGTATGAAGATTTTCATTCCATGGAGTGGGAATCGAACTCACAATCGTCTCGTTTACAGACGCCGACAGTCTCACATATTATTTACCTTATAAAAATAAACTTAAGATAAACAGCCAGCAACACTGTCAATATTACTCTAATAACGTTAACCTGTATCGTAATAAAATATATAAAAAAATAAACCTCAAAAAGTTGCCCAAACAAACGAAATATAAAACGCCCGCCCTCACACCTGTCAATCTATTTGCCTGTTGCTGATATTGCGCCACCTAACATTTTTATGAATTTTATTTGCTTCTCGTGAGAATATACATTTATATTTTAATGTAGAGGGTAGAGGATCGCTGGTATTTTCTTATTTAGACATTTGTATATAAGTAACTTTATGATTGTTTCTTAAAATTGCTCATAAGTTTATATCGCTTGAGGTTTAAATTTACGATTACATTTTTTTTAATTTAACAAAACTTTCACATTTTCTTATCTTCACGCGATATCTCTTTTATAGCAGGATAGGTGCAGAGAACCTAGGAACATAATATTGTGATACTCGGTTCTCCATTTTGACAGTTGCAAGTTTTTATCGTCATCTTCAAAAAAATCTTTCTCAAGATCTATACGTAAAAAATAACACTGTTCAGTTACTCAGTGACTGATAGACAACACACAGACAAAACTACTGTACTACAGAACTACAAGAACGGGGAAAAACTTAAGAGAATTTAGTGTTGGAAATTCATAATGTATTTTATGAAACAATCATTAACATATTCTCATTAGAAACAATGTCAAAATTTAAATACAAATCCACCGAAAAAGTATAAAGAGAACCCACGCTTGCATAAGAACATTACCAAACAAAACTCTCATTTCATGCATCAAGGAGCACTATCTAAACGGTAAAATTTTTACTACCTTCTATTCCACAAACGAGAATATTCAAGATTTTCCTTATCTTCAAATTTCAATAGCTTAGTCGGGCGGCCACCGTCAATTTTAATGTTAATCGAAGGTCGATGGCGTGTATACTGTTTTATATTAAGTAAGGATATAGGTTGGAGGACTTTAGGTGAATATTCAAGAGGCTAAACGCAGGGATCGCGTACGTTGTTTTCATTACCGTGATTGGCCCGACCTGGTTAAATTTCAAGCGTGTGCGCTAACCGTAATGTGTAAACAGCTAGCGTGGAGTCAGCATGGGTGTATCACAGGGTTGTTTTGTAGCTCACTTACGTTTAAATTGAATAAGGAGTTGGAGTAATGCAAAGTTATATTTTGATTTGAAATAAATTAAAGATATAAATACAGTTAACTAGTGGAGGCTAGTGGAGGCCGGTCGTAACGCTGGGTAACAAGTGTGTGACTGTAAACGCAACAGGTTGTAACTTCGATTTCCACTCGAGGAAAATAATAGGAATATTTTCTTTGTCTATTAAATAAAAAGCTTCGTATAATTGATATAAACTGAAATCTTTCTTTGTATAAATGAATAAATAAAAGATAATGAAAGATACCTCAATCGTGTTGACAGTATGTGTACGAGAGAGCAGTAATTTTTCCATTATGAGAATTTTTAATTGGCAATTTGAATATTTGTATCTGAGGTATTCTTTGTAAAATTTCACATTCGACTGCTTTGTGACCGATCGCTATTAATTATATGAGAATAAAATAATTGTTGAGTTCTTGTTAAATATTTAAATTATTTATGTACTTCTGCTTATTTAGTCTCCGTTGAGTATATTAATGAATGGCTTGTTTGAATTATAAGCATACTTATTGTCGTCAAGTATATTTTATTGGATGCAGTTATTCAGTGACATGAGAAGAAACCTGCTTGTTGTCATAGAATAAACATATTAATATGGAAAAAAACATATTTTAATACTTATGACCTTCGTGGCGCTGGGCCATAATTTATAGTTCACCTATGTAAATTACAAACAAAACAAAAAATCGAACTGCATAAACTTAATTAATATATTCAGAATATTCGGACTAAAGTTGTCTCATTACCATTAAGCTAGTAACTTTTAAGGTTCCAAGAGGACAAAGGAATGTAACTTATATGAATAAGTATCGTCCCAATCGGGTAATTAAAAATATCAATGACTACGACTTCCACAAATACTCCTAGTTACACACGATTTTCACTAATTTCATTCACCGTTTTATTCGTATTTTGTGTATTTCCTGAAAAACAATTATGGAACTTAGTCTACCATCTACTAGTCTCGTTTTCTGTGAGCGCTGCAGTTTTTGAAATGCAACTGCGACTTGGTTCTACGCCAATTGATTATTTTGTTCAATATTTATTTTATTTTTTTTTGACGATGTAATACCGTAATTTAATTACTAATTTAAAAGTGAGAGAGATAGAGCGAGAACTTCGTTGGTTGAGTCACCTTGAAGCATGAGAACCCACAGAAGCTACCCACTCACAGCTCACTCGCAGCAGAACCCACTGAAGAGGTTGATGAAAGTGGACCAGGTGAAAGAGGAATGCATAGATCTTACCGTTTGGCTATACCACTGACAGATACAACTCGAAGCTGAGCATAAGCAAATACTTTGATTAATTAAACAGAAGGGGAATCGAAAACCAGGGTTTCTGGCTGAATCTGGCTGCCCTACTATGCTACTATTGTTTATTGATTTCAATAATTTTTTGTCAATATTAAACACAGAAAGAAAACTAAGACTAGCCATATATCAAGAATTCAATTCAATTCGAAGTAAGACTAATTTTCATAGATAATGTTGACTGTTTTACTTAAACACAAAAAAGAGAGGAATTGTCTTTACATGTTTATAAAATACAAAAAAAATAGTAACCTAAAAAAATATTTCGTTCACAGAAATCAAGGATTTTTTAACAATACAAAAAAAACGATATGACGTGATATTGTGTATGTTCTATTCAAAATAATAACTGATGATTTCCACCGTGCGTACATCACGGTATCGAGAGTAAGTAATTATTACCTCTCTTCATGCTAACAATCTATGGAAGGTAGCAACGAAAATATACTTATAATCATGATTTTTTTTTCAACTTCACAATGTATTCTGCATTTAGCAGTGTACGCATAAAGAAAATAGTGAAATAACACTCCGGTTGCCAAGCATCGCCCAATATCCTTTGTCTCGTTAACACAGCGAGGAAATAACCATAATTCATTTATTCGAGTGGGATTCGAGCCCACAACGGTTCTTTGCTAATTCTCTCACGACAGCTACGAAATTTTTAATTGTAATAATATGAACTTATTTTTTAGTAATCAAGATTTAAATTTGTTTGTATTTCTTATATAGTATTTTAAATAAAAAGCAATATATCATGCACGTGTTCATAATCTCTCAAATAGCACGCGACTTAAATCGTTTACAAAGTATTAAGTGGAAAGAAATTTTGCTACGTTAAGAATAGGGCTGCCTGAATTATTTTCAGATGGGACATATTTTTAAAGTTTTTTTTTATTATAGTTTCTAGTAGAATAGAATAATTAACATGAATATTTTAAAGGATTTTTGCTTAACATTTGTGTCTAATATACAGATTAAGATTTTTATTATTTTTATACCGTCATAGTCGATCGAAAAATTATATTTTTAAATATTTTGTATATTTGTCAGGTGTCATATCTCTATATAACTAAAAGAAAACCCAAAAACATAGTAATTTGCTAATTCTTTATTTTTTTTACGTATTGACACTATTTTCCCTGTTTATCCATAGACTTACAAAATCAAAACATCGAACGCTTATAAAACGCGGCATCAAGTATTCCCTCTTTGACATGAGTACTTTGCGATCTAAATTGTCTACGCCGTACAAACCCTGTGACCTGAAAGGAATCATGCCGAGCACGGGTTTCTTTTCTATTTTGCAAACAAGGTGCATTTACCGAGTAAACTAAGCGCAACTTGAAAGGCCAGGATTTACGTAATGCTACGGGCGAGTCAATTAAATACTTTACTATTTTATTAAACTGTGCTTCACTTGTCGTTGCCTTTGTCACGTTTTTTTTGATGTTAGGAAAATTTTATTTTTATTTTGTTTATGGAGTATGAATTATTTTTTTTATCAGCTTTATGCTGTATCCCGTATGTAGCAGTGAAGGTAAAGAGTAGTGTCAATACACTCTGCTTCCCACCAACCGCAGATTCGTTGCGTGTTGAGAGGCGGAATATAAAAAGGTAATTTGACATGAAGTTCATTTTGACTTATACAAATAGACTTACTAGGCTAAGGAAAGTATTGACCTTAAGTGTAAAGACATTCATGAAGGCTTAAGGTCATAGTTACAGCTCTGTCAAACCCGCCACAACAAATCTTGTTAAATGTAAAAACACGTTTATATATTCAATAAAAATATTTTAAGAAATTAGAGCGAGTATAAAAATAAATAAGGTAGATAATTTTTGTGAATAAAACTAGACAACGAAAAGTGAAAATCAATTCAAAGAAATTTAAAATTTCTTAATCAAAAATTTATATGAATCTGTTCCTAAAACGACATATTATATTTTCAAAACATTTCTTTTAACATTTTCTCACATAACTTTAAACATACCTACTGGTCTAAAAAAAGCTCTCAAAAAAGTAAATTTCGTCCAAAGTATAAGAAAAATCTCCCCCGAAGGACTGTGCAAGCATTTTAATAAGCACATAATATATTTACTCAGTTAATAGTCATTTTCTTTAAAAATATAAAAGATTAGAAAGAAAATACAGAAATTCCAGAGCAAAAAAAAAACACCTTGCATAAATTATGTGTACAGCTACGCTAATGTTTCGAGTTGGTAATAAGATGTTGGTAAGAAAATGACGGAGCATTTTCTCGGGTGTATTGGTTCTTGGCTCTCTTTCAAGGTGACGCCTACAATTTTTACCTTATAAATTTGTTATAAGACGACGTATTTTTATAATTACATCGTTTGCGTGTTGTCGGATTTTCTTAGCTTCACGCTTTATCACGCATGTAACATAAATAGGCAGAGAAAGTGTACTATTAATTGTACTAAGCTCAGTAAGTTCAATAACTACCAATAATTTTTTAAGCTAAAAGTCTCGACGAACTAGTAAATAATGAATATTTCATATGTATTTACTATCTAATGATGTCTACGGTCTATTTGTACTTTAGTCTAGACCCTTAATACTATTGAATCGATTTACCTAGAATTTTAGATAAAGCTAGGAGAATTAAGTTGCTTTTCATTGAAATATTTTATTTCGAGAGTAAAATGGCTAAGTTAAGTTATAACAACATTTTATTTATTCAATTCAATTCAATTCAATTCGGTGGAAAGTGGGGAACGGCGTATGTTAGCACTATGTTCCCTCTGCCTACCCTGCTGTGTGCGGGATACAGCGTGAAGCTGATTTATTTATTTTTTTAATTCGCAACCGTATCCTGCATATAGGTAGTAGGGCATTCCAATCTTAGTGTCGAGACACTCCATCCCTCCACTTTGAACCTGAATTCGAATCATTGCGTGTTGAGTGGCAGAACTCAACGCTGCTCTAAGCTTAATGTAATGAAAATAAATTAATTTGACTGAGTGTTAAAGTTAACCGTTGCGTTTACTGTGCTACGATGGCCTCAATATTATTAGATTTATACCTTCACGCTGTACATAGAAAGGTGGGCGAGAGAGAGAGAGAGCAGAGAAACCTAGAGATAAGATACTTCCCATCCTCACTTTCCGCCCAATTCTTAAGACATTAATTGTTGAGTGGCGAAACCCAACGAAACATTTTAACTCATTACCAGAGCAAGAAAATGAAAATATTAAATATTTCATTTCCCGAAGTAGGAATGGAACGCACTACCGTCAGTCACCTTTATATTCGCTCGTTTAAGCTCCTAGTCACTAATAAATAGTTTGATAAAAAACTAATTCGTTTTTCATTTAACAGAATGCTAACTCCAAAGCCCAAAGATCTTTTCTTACGTTTATTTAAGCTAAGTGAATAGCCTGTGCCTAAATAGCCCGAGGCTTGGAACGTGTCAAGGTGACTCGAGATATAAATTATAAACGTTTAGACATTTAAATTTTAATGTCTTCTGTCATAATTACTGTAATTAATATTTATTTTAGCAGTCATATTAAAGCCATATTAACTTATAACAATACCCCAGACTGTTCTTTTTTGCCTTTTTGTTTGTATTTTCTAATGCCTCCCACTGTATCCAACGTAATAGCAGGGTAGAAATAATTAATCAAGAGTATGAGTGGCGTAACTTAACGCCGTTTTTTCTCTAACAGAGTACAAGAGTATTTAAAATATTATAAAATACATTATTACAAATAAAATATACCTATTATATCATATTATTTTCTCAATGAAACTAGTATTCTAAACGTGTATACTGTATAACAAAGCGACAAGTACTTTTGTTACAGTTCAACTTATCAGCGCTTGTAATGTTCTTCTGTTATTTTCACTTTCCTTATCAAACGCTACTTAGCATGCTACCACTGGAAAATGTGTAGGATTTTTTTCATATTGATTATTTAAATAGATTATTTTTAATTCAATCAGATACTATATGGAATGTGTTAATAATTATATGGAAAATTGAAAACGTTAATGACAATGTTGATACTTAGTTTCCGATGCTGAAACTGCCACATGTAGCTAAAAAAGATTTTTGTTTATAATTTTTGTTTAAAAAAATCAAATTTCATACAATTAAATAAGTAATACTACAAACCCAAAATAAATAGAAATAAAATATATAAAACATTATAATTTTGATTTTGAACAAACAAGAAATTAGTGAATAAAAAGCAGTATTTACAAAACAAAACATGACCATTCATATATCTCTGGTTAAGTTACAGGTCAGGAAAAAAAGAAACTTCATTCAACCCTTAACCCTCGTGAATCACAACTTTCACGTCGTAAACACGTATTGGAAATTCATAATCCCTTCTTCCAACAAACGTCTGAAATAGCTTCCCAGCTATGTTACCACATTTGAAAAATGACAGCTACCCTCTCCATTTAGAAAGGCAACACTCTCGGGTCGAGACTATTCAATAAGGTTTAACCGCATCAAGTCGATCCAAAGAAATGTTGCTACGAAATTTTAGCTTCTATGAATAAGCTACATCCATCACGCTGAATATTTTATTTGGTATGGAAATTCGTTTTGAAATCTTGATTTTGATTATGATGTTTGCTGCTGAATTTATATTCAGTGCCATAATTCACCTAATTCACTTCAATTTCTAAGATTTTTTTTGAAATTTACTACTACATTTACATCTATGTTTAAAAAACAAAACCAAACCAAAAAAGTAAAAAATCCTCAAAACCGCGATCTAATATTATTTAGTTTTATCTATATTATATAGCAGAATTTTAGTTTTAAGCCCTTTCCGGCATACCAGGGAAGATAATGTTTGAGACATATTGCGTCTTAAGTGGCAAAATTCAATGCTGCGCTGTCGATGGGCAAATAAATATTACTGAACAGGTTTGGATGAAACTTTACAGTAGCACATAATATCTTATCAGAATAACACATAAGTTACTTATGTAAAGTTTCGGTCAAATATAACAAATACATTAGGCGGGCGAAACCGCGCCTTCATATAGGATAAACGGCTTATAATAAATAATTATACTTTTATGTCAAAATAACGTTGCTTTAAATATATTAAACAGCACATAAAGCATTTTAGCACATCAGAAAGTCACGAGAGTGTACAATTCCATTAAGCGCATGGCCACAAGCGGAATAGACGTTAAAATTTTAAAAATCTAAATCGATTTCCCTCGACCTGATTCGTGCCTTCCATTCACCTGTGGAACTCTGAGAAAATCTGCCGCGACGTAATTCAGGATTCGGTAAAAAGATTTCCTTTCTCTGACATTTGTAATAACGAGATATTTGGGGACTTTTCTTGGATAGCAAAATTTTCTACGTAGACTTTTTTTTTAATGATGGCTCTCTAAATGTAAATCGTGAATGCCTTTTGCCTTTGATTTGTCTTCGGTACCTGATCCTGTTTATTGAGTAAGTTTACGTTTTAATGAAATAAATAATGGACGATGCTATTTTTTTATATTCTTATCTACCTTTGTGAATGAAAAATAAATCCGTTGTAAGAAATATTAGATCTTAATGTTTAAATAATCTATGTTCTGAATATTATTTTTGTTCAAGTTGTATAATGTTTGTAGAAAATGGAGAAAAATTGTGAAAGTTAATTCTTTATTCGTTAATTTTGTGGAAATGGGGATGTCGATCGATTGATGAGAAACTAATCTAAACAAGGTGGAGCGTTGAGTTTCATCACTCCCACACCATTGTGACGTTATTCAGACAGACATCATTTTCGTGAAGCGAAAAAATATGAAAAGTTACAGTTTCCATACCAAATGAAATTAATCATGAAGCTGAAATTGGGGGACAGAGGTATCTTAATAGGAACGGAGTGTCTTATCACTAGATTCCCAGGTACCCTCTGCCTACCCTGCAATGTGCGGAATACAGCATAAACTTAAAAGAAATATCTATAAAATATGCTCAGAAAATACCTAAACGTGTTGATACTGTAAAATTAAAATTATTTAAGGCAATATTTACGTGTTTCAATGTTTAGTTGATCTGATGTCAAACAGCCGCGCGGACGTGCCGCGGTATAACAATCGAGATAATTTATGGAGTGACGTGTGAATGTAGAATATCATTAAGCTATTATGCTGAAACTCGAGAGTAATGTATACAAGTATAGTATATTACAATATTTTACTTAAATAACAGTTTTACTTTTGTCCCTGCATACTAGGGTAAGGAGAAGGAACCTTATAAATATTTAATATTTTCATTTCTACGACTGGTGACGATACAAAGTGCGGCGTTGAGTTCCGCTACTAAGCACGCAATGTCTTCAGAATTTGGTGCAAAGTAGGGAATGGATTTATTTTATTTTATTTAGTAAATTCGATAAAGAAAATTGTCAAACAAAATTATACCCAATTAACTACACAAGTAGTTTTAGTTGGTAAATGTTTTAGAATTTCTATAGTATTACATGGAGTGCGTGCTTGAAGTAATCATAGTGTTGTCAACCGCAGATGCGGTCTGCCACTTTCATATATAACTTATGTTTGTGTTGGTTTTAGTGTTAAAACTACTGAAATATTATTATTGTTATATTAAAGTTCATAGTACACGCTGATTTAATTGTTGAACTAGTTTCTAGTTTTGTACGCGGAAAATGTTATTTTATTTTATAATAATTCACCATTTACTTTTTATTCTGTACTTGGAAAATATACGAAAAAATATAATATTTGGGATATTTTTAAATGTGTATTTTCTTCACGCTAATCTAAAAACATTTACTGTTAGTTTGTAAAATCGGTTCATAAAAATCAACGAGTTCACAATTTTGCTACAAAATAAGTGTACCATTGAATGAACTGAAATTTTAGTTTTCCATGTATGGACTTTACAATGATAATGTTACTAGATCATAAAAGTAAATCAAATGAAAAAATAAATAATTGCATTATACGAGAGGGCGAAGCCGCGAGCGGCCGCCTAGTAATTATTATATACAATATAAAAAGTATCAATGTGAGTGAGGTGAGACGTGGCAATATTCAAGCTCAGATATGGTAAACCAACGGAAATTGAAGATCGTTGTACATATTGGATACGTCAGTCGAGTTTATCCTTTCAGGTGTTTCCGTCGGCTTTTTTTATAAAGTAAATAGAGAAAAAGTCCTTTGTAGTACCTACAGTTCTGGTTTTGAATAAAATTTATTTTGTGGGTACTATATACGTATTCTAAATTTCAGAAATCATTGAAGATATTATTTCTCGTTTGTTTAGTTGTGGATTTCCACTCGGAGTAGTAATTATATTTAAATTATTTTTAATTTCTCGCTCTTATAGAAAAATAAAGGCGTTGAGTTCTGTTATTTAACACGCAGTCTTTAAAATTGGGCGAAAACCAATATATAAAAGAAATAGTTTTCACTGAAATGTCTAATCGAAATACTAAAACGAAAAAAATATATATGTCACTCAAAAGTGACTCAATTCATATCTGTCATAATGTCAAAAACTGTCACAAAGTCGAAAAAAAATCTAAATTGCATTACGATATTGCTTATTTTGTAACATTTTTTACCATTTAGTTTACTTTAGTGTCTTTTCAGTTATCAAACTAGAACTGTGAAAGGGTGAATGCCAATAGGATGCAGGAACTATATTCGACTAATTGGGCTGTCAGCCGCAGGTGCGATGTCGCGTCTGCACGATAACATATATTTGCGTTTTAGCTTCGACTTAATTGACAGTCTTACATCGCGCGGTTGTGAAGTAAGTCAGTGTGAATGATGAATATAATCTGCTAAATTTAGTTTAGAACTAGGATTTTTAGATTTTTTTTTAAATATGTCTATATATAAAGAATAGTTTTTAGCTTATTTATTAAGATTATGTATGTCTTTATTAACATTTAAATAGTAATTAGGTTTATTTAGTAACGTCGTATAAAATAGGTTTATATTTATACCTTTTCAGCGCTTTAATAATATAAGAACAATTTTCTAAATATGTGTTCTATACACATATGAACAATAACTTAACTGACAAAGATAAAACAATCCAAAATCTTAATAAATTTACATTAATTATTTATTTATCCAATATACAACAAATCTATTTATATCCCTATATAATGATTCAAAATAATTATATTACTGTTATACGTATTCTAGGGTATGTTGAATGTTTGCCAGTAATTAATTGTTTCAATAGCAACACAACGTCTCACTCGTCTCTCAAAATCTTATACGACGCCAGATATTCTGAATGGGTTTCATACGAGAATAATTTCAAGCAACTTGCCTTAATAATTTGTTCTACCGTTTAATGTAAAGGTTTAAAGAATTAAGGTTTTTGTTAATATTATAATTATTAGTATATAGTAAAATTTAAACAAACTTTAATAAATATCCGGTTATGAAAACAGAGAATCATGGTAAAATGAGAAAAAATGTACAATATATTAATCGAATTAAAATTAAAAGCTTTATTAATTAATAGCTAGAGCACTTGCGTATATGAAGGGTGTTTCACTTTTATGAAACAGTATTAAATTGATCCGCTTACCGACAATAATATTATGATAATATACAATAATAATCCACAGTATTAAATGACGTTGACACAGCTCGTATTTTTTTTAGCGTCACGCTGTATCCCGCACATAGCGGGGTAGGCAGAGGGAACAATAGTATTGTCACACTCCTCATTTCTCGCTGAATTATGGAGGCATTACATGTTGAGTGGCGGAACTTAACGCCGCACTTGGCCTGGACAACAGACCGAAGAATGAAATATTTAACATTTTCATGTTAAATATTTCATTTCATAAGTCATTTCTTCGATTAGGAATTGAACTAACAACCTGTTGCGTTTACAATCGCAGTTTGTGCTCGTGCGTCATGACTGGCCTCAATCATATTTCTTTTAAACATGAAAATATCGCAGTTTTACTTACGATTTTCAATAATTATTTTTTCATATTATACAAAAGAAGATAAAGAATTCTTATACACGCCTAAAAGACATTAGTTTTTTTAATACACTATAACTCACTACAATATACAATACTCAATCGAATGTGGCTTTCCTAGAGACCTAACATAAAATCGAGTGCATATTTCATCTATGATACGCCTAAAAGCCCAGCTGTATGGAACAATCGTATTTGCACCTGGCCAAAGACTGGGCGTGCCCGTAGGTAGTCGGCAAATAAATTCCAAGTCCGTTCGTCCGTTGGTTTGAGCTTTCAACTACTATATTGTTCATTCACCTAACATATAGTAGTTCAGCTGGAATATTTTTGACGTATAATAGTTTAAGTGCCGATATTTGTGCGTTTTGAATTTTCGAGTAATAAATAAGTTTTAATTGTTGATCGGTGATTAAATAAATTAAAATAAATAAATCAGCTTCACGCTGTATCAACTCGCATATAGCAGGGCAGGCAGAGAGATTCTAGTGTTAAGCCACTGCGTTCTCCACTTTCCTTGTTTGGAAATGAAAAAAAAAATCTTTAAATGGGAATCAAAATCACAACCATCACACTTAATAGTCAAAACCTTATCACCAGTACTATACTTAACATCAAATAATAATAATAATAAAAACGATAACAAAGAAAATAACATTAACAAAATAACTCACTGGCAACCAATTACTCTAGCTCCATTCGGTTTAATGAAATCTGCGCCGCGGCGTTTGACGACTTGCACAGGTGTATTTTCGTTTAATAAGCGCAGAGATGAGAGGTCACCCCGGCATCGAGGGTCGCGGACAAAGACGGCAACCTTTTTACCTTTTTTCCTCAAGATAAAAACTGAAAGTGGATTAAATGCATAGATAGCCGTCACCCATAAAGAGATTGAATCGAGATTATCCCTAAAAGAAAGAACGGTACGCTGTTTTTTAGTCTAAAACCGTTTTTTTTCTGCAGGTGCCTTAATTTTTATTTCTTGAATAATTTAAATCTGTTTGTTTTATTTTTTTCGTTATTTTTTGCAAAAATATTCTATTTTCGGTTCGCTTTCATTTTCAGTTATCTCTCGTTTTATGCGGGGTTGAGCGGGATTGTAAATATGTACATTTTAAAAAAGCACTTCTGTATTTTTTCTTGTGATTTTTGGACCCGAAAATCCAAGTACGGCGTGCGGGACTACAGATTGTATATTTGTATAGTGAAAATATCACTACGGTGCCAAAAAGCTGATATAATTTAAAATAGACTTTGCACCTCGCAAGGTAGGCAGAGGTAAACTGGCGTTAGGATACTCCATTCCCTACTTTCCGCCGAATTGTCGGGGTTTTGCGTGTTGAATGGCGGAACTCAACGCCGCGTTTTCTTGCCTTGGCATCAGAGCAAAGAAAATGAAAATATGATTAAATAATAATTCATTCCACCGAGTGGGAAAACATTTTACTTCAATATTTAAAAGAAATTAACATATATAATACAACAATATTCAATCAGTTGTAATATTTTATGAGACTTACGAATGACTGCTTCTTTACCCTTTAATTTATTATAGCGTGTATATTTTCCTAGTAAAATATAATAAGTTAGTCTGTACCTATTATTTGGTAAGAGACCGGCCGCGGCGATTACGTGTTGGATTTCCACTAGTGATAAGACAAAGAGCGGTGTTGGGTTCCGCTACTAAACACGAAAATTGGACGGAAGTCTCGAAAATTGGACGAAAAGTGGGGAACGGGAAACTAAGATTGGGTTAGTAAAGTTTTGGATAATGAATTGATTTGAAAGAAAGAAGAAAGAGAGATGTCCTGTAGAATAACATATAAATTACACTGTACAAACAATATTTTGTTCTGGAAAGAAATATACCTTCAGTAAACGTCTTGAGGTGTTTGATTTTAACGAAATGACTGTTTAAATGGAATTCAGAGATAGACAAATTCAATAGAAAAACGTGAAAATACTTAGCAAACCAAAATAAAATTAAACTTAAACAAGAAACTACAGTCAGCAACTAATTTAGTTTCTTATATAACTGTTGGTGTGAAGTAATTATATGAATGCAATTAAATTCATAATTTATACATTCTATGCAATTATTTGTCTTTCGAATTCAGTAAAAGTGCCTACGTTGGAGTAGTATACCTTGCACTTTGCGCAACCTGACGAAGCTGCGAGTACAAAACTTTGATTTCTTTGCAGTTTCAACCGTATAATTGAGCGGATAATATCTTTAGAAGTCCGATAACTTTGCTTTGTGCTCTACAACGACTCGTTTAATTTCCTCTCCATTTTAATTTAACTGACAATAATTTTCGTAAAGTTTTTGCCTTATCTTACACTGGTATGACGTTTGGGAATGATTGATCTGGTTCGTTTGAAAGTATTGGATTAATGATTGTTATCATATATCTTTTTATTTTTAAATATATAACATCTTTTCAAATAAAGACTAAAAATAAATTTTGCTGTAAAATGCATTGAAAATCGAAATTACTAGAACGATTTTTATGGGAGTTTCACGGAAAGATAGAGGGGGTTATGGAACAACATGAAGGTACTTTTTTACCCGGAAATCGGGTTTTACACGGGTTAAAGCCACGTTTCATCTACTAAAAATCCAATAAATTTAAATGACGTATAATTAAGTGTATAACTTTGTTTTACGACCGTTTGTCTACCTCTCTGTCTTTCAAGAGCCTTTATCTCAGGAAAGCTTGGAAATATCGAGTTGAAATTCAAACTATATACTCAAATCTACCCTAGATTTCGTAAAAAAAAGATATGGCCGTTTATATGCCAAAAAACTCGTATTTCAATAAAAGGAATCAAAATTAATACAACAAACATCTAAAAATTATACATTTGTAGCTGCTCTTAAAACTACCACAAAAGCTTAATAATTAAAGAGCTCTGGCTAACTTTAGCTTGAACTTCAGAAAATGCTCCAGATCTTCAATTATTGTTGCTTAGTGGTAGTTTTAAGAGGAGCAGGTTCAAATCCCGCATTAAATTTATACACTCATTCATTTTCGTATACTTATCGAGAAATAACAACACATCAAAAACGTAAAAAAATGTCTAAAATCTGTTTCAAAAAATACTTCCCATTTACATTCATCTCGCGATCCACACCCGGTCAGCCACAGTTTCAACTTATTAAATATTGCCATCACACCCTCATACCCTCATCGTCTAAGTGTACCCGAGTGGCCGCAGTTGGGTAGTACTGGTTTTTCTTGAATTTTTAACTTCCTTTAATGTTATCGTAAAGTGTTGGAAGTATGTAGGTAATCATCATTTTTAATGGTTGGAAGTGGTTTCTTAATTTTATAGTAGCTTAAGACAAGATGAATGTCATTTATTTAAAATTATAGTTTAATGAATTCACTGCTATTGACTATAAAAATAAAAAAAAAAAACATTTTTTTTCTTAAGGGAGAGAGAACTTAATAATATATTATACATACATACCAGCCTTCTTCCTTAGCCTAGCGTACTATATTTACAATCAAACCAAGTTGGCTTAGACTTATGTTTTCACATAAATATAAAAGTAGCGGCATAGCGTATGAGTGTGTATGCGAGGGTTGTGGTCTTTATTACCATATGAGGGAATCGGTTTTTTTATTTTCACAAGAAGAAAAAGCGCGGAGTTTAGTTCCGCCAGTCAACACGCAATATTTAGAAAGTTTGGCGAAAAATGGGAAACGGTGTATTTTTTACATTTATTCCTGTAGGCTGCTACATTTCTATGTGCGGGATTCAACGTGAAAGCGAAAAAAATAAAATACCTAAATTATTAATATTTATACTATTAATTATTTTTATTTTTCAATTAGAACTTATTGTCAATATAATCTAGGGGAATTGTGCTCAAGATGGCATACTATGATAAGATGACACACT
>JAEBDU010000046.1:0-67896 GCA_016802625.1 Heliconius numata | reverse complement strand
AAAATACACAATACAAGCTCGAATACTTACATAATACGAACTTTATATTTCACAATCATCCTTTTTTTGTTGGCTCATCAAAACCATCATCACGTAGCACGCTGTCCCTATAAAAATAAACACGATGTGTTCACTTTAATAAATGTTCGCGTAAAACAAAAAATATATAACATATATATTATATGTTATATATTATATATCTCCTTTCGCTGTAACGTGTACCAACATTCATAAAGGCTTATAGTAAAGCTGTGTGTCAACGCGAAGTAAAATGGGTGGCCTACTTTGTTCACGTAATTAAATGAGATGTTTCATTTTCGAGGGGCTATCGTGGTAGTGGTGGTGATGTACGCATCGGTTATGGGTTCGATTTCTAGTCAATAGAATCAATATTATTTAATTTTTATTTTTTTTCAGCTTCACGCTGTATTTCACCCATAACAGAAATGGTAGGGGAACTTAGCATTAAGAGAGTAGTGTTCCCCATTTTCTGCCGAATTCTGAAGGCATTGCATGTTGTGTGGCGGAACTCAACGCCGCACTATTAAATTAAATGTTTCATTTTCTTGAATGGAAAACGAGCCCACAACCTTTCCGTTTACCGTCACACACTTGAGCACTCAATTTCTTTCAACTCAATTTTTTTTTAATAAAAATCAATAAGTCTCCACCATCATGTATTTGTTTTACACAGATTTCTCGGTATATTAAAGTTAAATATGAATAAGAAATGAAAATTTTGCATCCAATTAAATTCTAAATTACGATTCTGTAATATATCTTACTTATACAAATGTTCTGTCAGCTTCCTTATTATTTTGGAATTACTGCACGAAGAAGGTTGTTTTATATGTTCGTTAGGGTTTTGTTCTTTGATTTAGTCTACAGTATTAATGTGTATAAATATACATATTATATTTTATTGTTAAAGACTAAATTATAGAAACTCATACATAACTTAAGACATATAATTTTTGAGGCCACTTGTAAGCACGACAGGTCGTGGGTCCGATTCCCACTCGATATCTTTTGAGGCACGGAACCCTAAAAAGTAAAAATCTTAAGGAAAAATACCAACATAAAATATGTCATCAAAATATCAATGACAAAATCGGCAAGAAACATAAAAGGAGGTCTAAGTTCGTCAAAGGCATTAGCAATCAGTGTTCACAAAAATAGGGTACCACGCTCCTACTAATGAAAATAAACTAGAGTACAATCTTGTAAATATTCAACAGTGCTCGGGCTT
Source organism: Heliconius numata (assembly GCA_016802625.1). Taxonomy (NCBI): domain Eukaryota; kingdom Metazoa; phylum Arthropoda; class Insecta; order Lepidoptera; family Nymphalidae; genus Heliconius; species Heliconius numata. Next base: position 66,647 of record JAEBDU010000046.1, on the reverse strand, counting down.
AAGAAGAAATAATAAACCTGTTCTTTCAATACTACGAATAAGATTTGATAAAATGTATGTATGACAGATTTTTTTTACTATTTCTCAGGTTTTTAGTACACATTTTATGCTAGTGCACATTTTTAGCTTCACTCTGTAGCAGGTTGTGTAGAGGGAACCCCGGAACCTAGTGTTAGGACACTCTGCTGGGGTAGAGGTGGAGGCAACGGAGGTGTCTAAAAGGGTAACCAACCGTCCAATTTTTGAGACATTGTGTTGAGTGGTCGAATTCAATGCCGCGCCTTGCCACAGTGTATTATGTAATCACTCGTATAAATTTTCTTGTATTATAACATACATTAGCTTCACATATATAGCTTCACGCATATAGCAAAGTAGGAACCTACAGTTAAGATACTCCGTTCTCCACATTCTGCTTAATTTTCGAGATCTTACTTGTGGAACTCAACGCTACGCTTTGTAAGAAATAATTCATCTCTTTCGGCAGGAATCGACCCTACAACCGACGCCTGCTGCTTCTGCGCCATGAATATCTCATTATTATGAATATGATAAATATATAATTTAATTTATTAGTAGGTACGTCCCTAAAACGCAAAATATAAAATTCCGCAATCTATTTACTTATAACGCGAGGCTGCCCGTTTTTATTAGGCGTCAGATTGCACTTGAATATTCAATAGATACGGAACGGAACCGGTGGCTAATTTTCATTATGTTGATTGTTGCACTCGGGTTTTTTTTTGTAAAAAAAATATTTGTTATATTTCAAATTAGGTACTTTTTATGTACATTTTTTATTTATTTTTTTGTTTAGGTTCACATTACATATTATTTTATATTTGTTTTATTATCTACATATATACTTGCCGCAATATGCCTACATGTTAAGAGGCACTAGCGTGCAACTGTAAACGCAATGATTTTTGCAACGTGACGAGTATTTTAACTCTAGGTTCCCAGGTTCCATTTGCCTCACATAACAGGATATGTCTGGGATACAGCGTGAAGCTAAAAAAACCAATTTGAACCTACTTCCTCTAGATACAGCTATAACTTAGTAATATTTCCTCTACTAAGCTAATATACCAAAACTTAAACTTTGAAACATATTACATTGAAGAAAGTAAAAGAGCAAGAACCTTATTACTCTAGCCACGTTTATGATCCCTGTTAAGGTCTTACGTCGTAAAACCAAAAACCTAATATACCCAGCTCTAGTTAGTTTGAAATAACAAATTTTCAAGTAACTTTATTACGTCGCCTATATATTTTATAAAATCTGCCACGGTAGAGGCGTCGACTAGTTTTCATATATTTTCTAGTAGGTTGTTAACTTTTATTCCTGGTTTTTAAAAGTATTTTTTCTTGGTTTCACGCTTTATTCTGTACATAGCAGGGTAGGCACAGGAAACAAGGGAACCTAGTGATAAGACACTCCATCCCCATTAACACACTTGCATTTCCCACTTTCCTTCGAATCCTGGAGGCATTGCGTGTTGAGTGGTTCGTTTCTAGAATGGGGAAAATAAGAATATTACATTTTACATTTTCTCTATTGGGAATCAAACCCACAACCTGTCTCCTTTATATACCTGCGCCCCAATTGCCCTTAAGACTGGTTTTTAGAAAAAAATAATACTGAATTATACTGTGTAAAAAGATCCTTGTTTTTCGGTATTCTTACACTTAAACCAGATTAGCCGTGTATATTTAATTTTATACATGTTTGTAGGTTTAAATAAATTAAGAATTTAAAAATATTGTATAACAACAGATACATAAAATAATTTTGTAGATATTTCAGATATTACCAGTCTTTTAATATTTAATATGAATTTGAGAATACACTGTGACTATAAATAAACATTTAATCGATTTAATCTTTTATTGAAAATTTAATCTTACAAATGGTTGCTGTTTAATCAGATAAAAGTAAAACCTTAAATAAAACACGATACGAACATCATCTAAATTAATAAACTCAATGCCTTCACAATTATGTTAACTGCTACTGGGGGCGAAAGAAATTATCGTAGAAGCTTCTCGACCGTACTAAAGGTATTATTGCTTTCTTTAAAGGAACCTATATTTTTATACAACGTATTACGTAGATTAAATTTAAGTTATTGTTTGTAACTATTGTTATTGTTTCACATAAACTTGGGACTTAGTGTTAAAACACTCCGTTACCACCTTGTCCTGAATTCTGGAGGTATTGCGTGTTGAGTGGTGGAACACAACGCTGCAGTAACACCCTGACTTTGCGCCACAACGGTATCTATGGTTCTTTAGTAATTATTATAGAACAAATAATTGATTCTTGTTAAACTACTTTAACCGTGTGCGGGATACGGCGTGAAGCTTATTTTTAACAACTGATTTAGTTACATTTTCACAACCCTCTCAAATTAAAAATGAACTCATCAACCACTATATCACAAAGGATTAATATAATCAGAAGTGAATAAGGGAGCGTCGTCAGTGCAACGTAAAATTATAGCATAGTTAAATCACGGTAGGAATGCCGCCTCAGATTGTCGGGAATGTGGGCCTTTGAGCGGCAGCGGTATGCAAGCTTTGATATAATACAAGGAGTTACGGTTTTTATATCGAAAATGTTTTTTTTACCTACTGTCGGGTCTGTTTTAACTGTGGACGTCTTTGGTAAATTCCTCGGGGCGGATAAAATGGACTTTTCAGGTTCCCTTAAATATTCTTTATGCATGAAGTTGGTTTGGTAACATTTTTGTGAAATGTGATTTTTGGGATGTAAACTATGGAGGTATTTTTTGTGTACAGGATGCAGCGTGAAATTAATTGTTTCTTTAGAAATATTAAAACATATTTCATTTCATTATACAACTTTAATTGGAATAATTTTTAAATTAATCAACTTAGCTAAAAACATATTTGAACTTTTTTTGTAGATTGCTTAATTTCCTATAAGAACATAAATGTTGGTTTTTATACCGATACTGTAAGTGTAATTGCAATAAAACTTCTAATGCAAAATAGAAAATTCTCCTTGTAATTTATATGGGAAATACAAAACAACATTCTCATAGGAGCATTTCATGGGCTATGTAGCTAATATAGTTACTTATATATAAGCCCACGAAATTATAATAATTTACATAACATTGGAAGTAAAATATTATGTCAAATAAAAGAAACTCAAATATTTTTGAATATATTATTATGGAATCAGAGATAATTGCAGCATATCGACACTAACGACCCTCGTTATTTATAGGAATCTTTTCACACATGCTTTTCACCATTAAAGAAAAATAAATTTATGTAATAATGTATCGTCAAAGTATAGAACTCGAAGAAGTATATTTTATCTACTAATAATGCTTATTAGCATTTATTTCTAAGAAATGAAGAAAAATATCTAGTTTCCAATACATTTGAGTATTTTCTAGTTCCATTTTACAATTTATAACCTTTTAGAATGATCACTATAAATGTGAATTAAAAAGCGGAATGACTTACGTGTGGACATTGTATTGATTATCTGAAACTAAAAAAGGCCAGTCGTGGCGCAGGGGCACAAGTGTGTGACTGTAAGCGCTATAGGTTGTGGGTTTGATCACTGCTCGAGGAAATTAAATATTTATTTAAATTTATATTTTCATTTCTTCGCTCTGCTGTCAAGGCATAGTTCCGCCATTTAACATGCAATGGCTCCAGAATTCAACGGAAATTAGGGAACAAGAGTATCGTAACACTCTGTTCCCGAATTTTGCGCCCTGCTGTGTGCGGTATAAAGCGCGAAGCTGAGAATACATAAAAAAATAAAACTATTTAGATATATTAAATAAGTGATTTAATATATCTGTATAGAATTTTTTGAAATAAGTACTAAGGTAGATTACCTTAGTTAAATTTGCTTACAAAATTTTAGCAGGAGAAATATTTATAAAGATTTATATATCCATACATATATGACTAACTCAAAGGAATTGGCGTCGACAGTGGCGTGGTTGAGTTTCAAGTGTTAATGTTGTGGTTGCCATTAAAACTTCGACTTTGCGTTTGTGTGAATTGCCCACTAAAACTGAATATTTAAGCCAAACTAAAAGCTTCTGACTACGAGTATAGAAGCTCGAGTGTAAATGTTAGAGCAGGTTCTTGATCTTTGTTGAGTATAGATTTTATTAGATTTTTGTTTTGTCTTTAGGATGAGTTTGACGAATTACAATAGTTATATTTTGGCATTTTTAAACTCTAAAGATAAAAAGAAAATATTTTTAAAAATGTATAAAACATTTAGCGTTGTGGGACTCAAAGCATTGCTTCTTAGAAACCAGTCAAGCGATCTGACCAGTTGATCACTACGGATATAAATATATTTATGTTTATAATGTAAGCTATTTTTAGTAAAGTATTTTTTAGCGCTAATCTTCTATTTGGACTGTTGTCGTTGAATTAAAAAAATCCTAAAATAAGCTGAAAAAAAGTTTCAGTAAGCCCTTTCAATTATTACAATACTCAACAAATGCACGTATATTTAACATTCATAAATAACTGCACAATTTTAAATTCAAGTATCACGAACATTGCTTTTTGCAAAAAATAAATCGGCGAGGAGTTTTCCCAATGAAAATTAATTAATAAATCTCCCTTTTACTTAAATATGCATCATTGACGTACAATGGATCGTCTCAACTTGCATATACGTAGATCATCTTTTTAATCTTCACAAATAATCGGCATTTTCATGTGCAGTAAACGAGCCTAGCGGTATGTCACTTCGCTCTATATTTCGTTAAATGGATAATATTTACTCAAATATGACAAAATAATTATTTTCTTCGCCAAGAAACACCAAGAAAGTAAGGCTTCGGTTGTGGTTTTGATTTCCACTCGTAAATAATAATTGATTCATATTTTTATTTCTTCGCCCTTAAAAATTCGATGATTAAAAAAAAGATGGGGAACGGAGTGTCTTAACTCTAGGTTTCTATTGCCTACTCTGCTAAATTCGGGATACATATCTCGATATTACATAATCTAAAGTAATATCGTCGGCTTAGAATGTAAACCTGCTATATCTGATTTTGCCGATATGTACCTTACCTTTTATATAATGTAAAAAATCCACCATTATTTCATTGCATATATAAAACATATATCTCAACAACAAAAACAAATTCCAAAGACACAACTACTATTTTACCGTCACCAAGCGAAAAGGGAGACGCAAAACAAGGATAAATTCAATACCGTGCCGGCCGTCACTTATTACCCTGAAGGTCACGTTATACGAGTTGAGTTCGCACGTACGCTGCTTTTTTATTGTTTCACATTGTTCCCTTTGAAAATAAATCCGGGTTGGGGGTTGGGGGTTGCGTGCTCTGTATATGTATTTTGCATGAGGAAAAGCTACTTTGTAGGGCGGGAAGGGGTGCGTGATTTTTGTTGTATATATAACTGTAGAGAATTTATAGGCGTAGTGTGTTATAAGTTTTATTAGAAGCTACCGTTTGGTGGAAATGTCCTTGACACTGTTTTTCTAGTAGGTATATAGGAATGGGTGAAAAGTGTAGGTCACTTTTTGGAGTGATATATAATAGTGATGTGTTTGTCTGTCCCGTATATTGTAGAAAATACTCTTATTTTTTTTTAAATAGTTTCTTCTATTGACGCCCTAACATTACCGTCTTTTTTAAACGGTTTTTTCTTTTATTGACATCCTATTAATTCAATTCATAACATGTATTGATTTAATTTGTCCTAACTTTAGGTTCCCTGCTATATTTGGGATAAAAAGTGTAGCTTAAAAAAATTACACCATAATTGAAACACTACCAACTATGAAAAAAGAAGGAAACACTGTCAACTTTGAATGCGGATGCGTGTCAAATATACAAAGAAAAAATTATATCCTTTATTGTGCAATAAGTTTTATTAGTACGAGCAATTCAGCGAGGAAATGTCCTTCATACTTTTTTACGATACATAAACGAAATGCACTAACACTTGATATTGGGGCATTATAACTAACGTACGCGCTATTATGTTCAACCGCAGCTATAAACGCTTGTATTGACTGTCGACAAGTGCTGCACCACTTTACAGGCTACCTGCAAAGCCTTTTTTAGGGTTCCGTGCCTCAAAAGGTGAAAACGGATCCGTTATGGGATCACTTTGTTGTCCGTCTGTCACGGGAGAGAAACAAGCATTTATGCATCGATTTTGATTAAGTTTCCATGAAGTTCGTTGCGTAATAAAAACCTATAGAGTACTTCCTGTTGACATACAGTTATGAAATTTAGCATGAAGTAAGAACTTATAATATAAATAAATGCTAAAATCTAAAAAGCGAAAATTTATACGTATTTCATAGAAAAAAATCATTACAAACTTATATTTGTAGTTTGTTTCATAAAACATGAGATAATAAGCCCACAAACTTAACTTTGTCAACTTTTATAGGTTATACTTCCTATTGACCTAGAATCTTAAAATTAGTTAGGAGACCTCGGTGGACGAGTCCAACTCGCACTTAACCAGTTTTTTATTCCCATAACAACCAATACGCTAGGTACTATTATTTAAATGGACGACAAAGAGTTTTTATAAGAAACAATTTTACAGTTTCACTTCACGCGACCAAACATTTTATCGTAAGGATTTTGACCTACTTTTTACAGTAACTCATTCTTAGAAAGGTTTAATTGAGTGGAAGAAAGTAATTTGTAAATGTTTTCTGAACATAACTTTCTTTCGTTGTTATGGCTTAGATATTTGTATATACATACATACGTCGTGAGGCCAGTCGTAACACAGGACAAGCGTGTGACTGTAAATATGTGGGTTGTGGGTTCGATTCCACTCGCCTTAGTTATTATTTATTAAAATGTATCAATCTCAACATCCAATTGTCAAGCAATTCAAAAATATACCATCTTCTTAAACTTTGTCGAGCTAACTTTATATTACAGAATATATTTAAGATAAATCGAAGAGAAGTAATTTAATAATGAATTAAATTTTAATTATAAGCACCTATTGACAGTTAACCCTTGAAAACCGTTCAGAATTAATCGTTCCCAAAGTTTAACAAGCGGAGATCCAACGATAACGGCTCAAGTATCTGTTAAATTATAAACGAATGTTTAATAGAGGCACAAGTGTTGACGGTTGTGGGTTCGATTCTCACGTGAGGAAATGAAATATTTAATATTTTCATTTCGAGATTCTGGTATCAAGAGCGTAGCGTTGAGTTCCACTACTCAACACGCAATGCCTCTAGACTCGCAGAAAGTGGGAGGCGGAATATTTTAACATAGGGCTTCAGCCGAAATATTTAATAGAGACCGTCGTAGCACAGTGGCACCAGCACGTGGCTGACTGTAAACACGACTGTTAGTTCTATTCCTACTCGGGGAAATGAATTGATATTTTTATTTCATCGCTGTTGCAAACTTAGCAAAGCGCGGCGCTAAGTTCCGGCACTCAAAACACAATGTCTCAGCGGAAAGTGAGAAACAGAGTGTCTTAGCTCTATTTTCCTTATGTCTATCCTTCTAAAAAACTTAATAGACCTACATACGTACCATTATAATTTTCGTTTTATTACCGGTGTCACCGCAAGCCGTATAATGTTCATCGAATATACTGAAATTGCTTTCGAGAATTGGAATAAGTCGAATATGCCACGACAATTTAAGATCGTCCTCCTGTGAAATTAGAAGTCTATTTGTTTTGTTAAATTGTTTTTAAGGTTATTTTAGTATGGTAAATATATATTTTATATTGGTAAAAGAAAATTATAATATTTACAAGAAAACGAGAAGGCTTAGGTAATATTTTACTTAATGTATGAAACTAGGACATCGCCTGCGGCTCTGCTCGTTTTTATGATTGAAATATACCTTATGTTACCGAGTACAGATTTTTTTCTATTTCTTCGTTACAAACATACAAAAATACAATTATTTTCTCTAATTAATATCTATACTAATTACTAAACCTAATTATCGTAATTGTTGGAAATTTTAGATTTAAACAGCGTATAATAAATAATAAATATATTTTCGTATTAAATTCGAAAATTTTTCTTTACGCTATACTTAAGTAATTTAATTATTTTATCAAATGTTCTGAACAGAAGGTTTTCCCACATTTGCCTATAATTAAAATCTCTATAATAATGGAAATACTGTGTTGAATTTTTAACATATTTTAGCTGTATTGCTCACTTAGTAGTATAGGCAGGGAGAACCTGGGAACGTTACCCATAGATACACTTTCGTGACCCGCTTTCCGCCGATTTCTTGGGGATCGAACCCAAACTCTCAAAATATTTACATAATATAATATTTTTTTGTACAACACCTTTGTGGCGTAATAGAGTAATGTTTGTTAGTAAAAACGTGTAAAATATTTAAACAGTGAAAATTCTATTTTCTCGATCTAGTGTTGATTTCTGAAACAAAATTCTTCTATATATAAGAAAAATCTTAAAACCCGTCCCATCTTACTAAAGTAAACATACAAAGCCTGTTAACTGTACACGATTCTAAGTAGAATCCATATAATCTTAGCAAATAATAGCGTTATTAAAAGAACGGCAATGCCCAACAGACTCACCTTTTCTATTATTTATCAATCTCGTTTGTACGAAGAAATAATATTTGCTCTCTGGTCCAATAGGCCCTGTAGGAGTCGAAAAAACAACTTATTTTCGTTATCTAAGCCAACGGGGCAAACTGAGAAACGAATTACTCCCAATTGTCTTAATGATTTAGGAATACGTATTTGGATTATATATAACGGCGGTCGTTAATGATTGTTTGTTTTTATATTCTCGTTTTTCTTTGTTCTTTAGGTTTTAGGTCTTATTTTTTAGGGGGCGCAGCCGCAGAAGTGTGCGACTGTAAGCGCGACAGCTGGGCTCGATTCCCACTCGAGTATATGAAATATTTAATATTTTCATTTAATCGCTCTAGTATTAGCTTTAGCAAGGCGCGGATTTGAGTTCCGCCTTTCTACACGCAATACCTCCAAAATTCGGTGGAGAGTGAGGAAAGCAATGTCTTAACACTAGGCTTTGCCTTACCTGCCACATGCGGAATATAATGTGAAGCTGAAAAAAGGAAAAGGAAAATCTAAGTCCAAAACTAATTTCCAAACGACTAGAGACAAATTATATATTCTTATAGCAGTACCAGTCAAGAATGTCGGAAACACGAGTCAAGCGGTTGTATTGCATTTGACTGGGTCGGCAGGTATTGTTCAGTGAATGGGAAACAAGTTGCTTGCTTACCAATTTTCAAGGCATAAATCCAGTATTACATGTACTCGTACTGGTTTCTGTAAACATTGTATTGTGCTTTTGTGCAATGCTTGGCCTGAAGGACTTTGGTGATGTGGTGCAAATTAAATGCTTTGTGGTATTTGGGTTGTTATATTTACATGGGGACGTTTGAGATATTATAGGAAGAAATGGTAGATGGTCTTTTAAGTTTATAGTAATACAAATTTCAATATATTCACTAAGTTAATTTAACCACTTTGGACCGATCTGAGAATACTTTTTTTTCTCAATTTCGTTAGGCTATTAAACAAAATCTTTTATGTTAGGAATATACTTAGAGTACATTTTAGAAATTTAGGTCAGATTATAGACTGCAAACGTGTCGATCGTGTGTTTGATACCTACCCAGGGAAATTAATTATTACTTCACTCTGGTAACAAGACGAAACGTGCTGTTGAGTATTGTAACTCAAAAAAGCAAAATATTTAGAGAATTTGACGAAAATACCCTTCTGCATACCCTGCTATCTACAGTATACAGCAGGAAAATGAAAAACGAGCACGAGAATTACTCATGCTTCTACATCACTGAAAGTATGATTCAAAAAACTATAGTACATTTCCAATGTGCAGTTCCTATTGTAGTTTTCTTTTCTCGTCGACTTCATCTACACTTGTATCTTATGGTGCACTTTTGCGTCTCTAGTTCACAACTACATGCCGTTCAAAGGGTAAATTAGCGATTTAACTTTGCATAGATATTGCTAGAGAAGACCGAGCCACTGTTTTCTTGCATTTTAGAATATTTGTTCTTTCAATACTTTTATTTTCATGCAATTCTCCTGCGCTTTGTAGTGCTTGTTGAAATTGCGATGAATTTTATTCCTATTAACTATGTATATATAAGCTTTTAGTTGGAGAAGCTGTTTTAGTAGAAACAAGAAAAATATCTAGCAAGGAAGCATTATAAAAGTTTTTTAAAGGATACTTTTATTAAAGCATGTTTTAAGAGCTATCTTCAATATTAACTCTAATAGTTTCGTAGAATGATGTAGTACATAATAGATTGCGATAGAAATTAAATTTTATATTCACTTCTCTGGTAAGTAAGTTTAGATTTTGCAATACCTTTAACAAAATGATGAGTCCAGTCGTGGTGCTGGGAAGTTTGCGACTGTAAACGCGATAGGTTATGGATTCGATTTCCACTCAAGGAAACCAAATATTTAATATTTTCATTTTCTCGGTCTGATAACTAGGCAAAGCGCGGCGTTGAGTTCCGCCATACAACAGATAAATAAGTGTCTTAATGGAAACAGAGTGTCTTAACACTAGGCCATGTTCCTTTTGTCTATTCTGCTATGTCCTTTGTAATCTATATATATAAAAATGAAACCCGTTTTCCTTGGTCACGGCATCACGCGTGAATGACTGGACCGATTTCACTAATTCTTTTTTTGATGTATTTGTTATTATTAGGAGAAGGTTCTTACGGAAAAAAATATTAAGAAAATCTCTCAGAAATATTGAAAAATGTACATTTAATTTTGCATATTTTAAAAAACGCGAGTAACAATTATTTTGCATAGGAGTTATTTATAGGACGTAGGTGCTCGCTAAGACGGGAATTTGCAATATTCGACTTCTAAGGGGTTGTTTTTGGGGTTGAAAGTTTGTATGAAACTTCGTTACTACAAATGTTAGGAATCTCAAATTTTGCATGGACGTCACTTATAGGACGTAGGTACTCATGGAGACAGAAATTAATAATAACGTAGTTCACGCAGGCGAAGCCGCGAGCGGGCCGCTAGTGATATATAAAAAAATACTTCATTTAAATAAAACATCCATTTTTCGGGTTTTAAATAAAAATGGTATCATAATTTACTTTACACAACTTATTCTATAATGAAAATAACCCAATCAACAGAAAACATACGTATCACTGCCACCTGCCAGTTACCCCTGAGAAATGCTACGTAATTATTCACATGCGGCGGAGGCACCTTGATATACCTATTAAAAGAAAACTTTTGATAAACTTCGACGTTGCAATTTCGTTGTGCATGTTAACTAAGTGAGTGTATCGATTTTTTGATTATTGTTGTTTTAATTGGTAATCGAAGTGGGAAAAAAAGGCTGACAGACAAATCCAGCTGAAACTACACAGTTTAAATGATTTTGGCATGCAGCTGTTAGGGGAACACTAGGAGATTTCCCAAAATCCCTACGGGGAAGGGAAATATGGGATTTTATCTTCCCTAGTCCATCCAAACGAAGTTCCGGGCTACAACTAGTTTTAGAAATATAAAATGTATAGCCACTGCATGTGACACCTCAATATTTAAGGGTCAATTCTATTCATGTTAAATTGAACAAGAATTGATATAAAGAAGAATTGTTTTTTATTGTTTTAATATAAAAACTAAGCAACTTTATCATTACATAATAGGGAGAACCGAAAAAGTTTTTCTTATAATATTCTATGGTTAATCCAGATTTAAAAATATATTTATAGCTGTGGTAAGAGGGTACGCTGTCCGGTGTGATGAGTCTACTGAGACGCCGTAGTAGCATGCACGAGTGACTTTGCGACGTCTCATGTAATAAAAGAAGGTTTCCGCTAAAGGTAATAGTTATTTTAGCCTTAAAGGTAATTCCTACTGGTTGCCTTGCAAACTGAAAATCGGCGTGAAATTCATGTCACAATAAGAAAAATTAAAAATCTATACTAATATAATAAAGCGGAATTGTTTGTTTGTTTGAACGCTAAGATCTCTGGATCTACTGGTCCGATTTACTTTGTTTTTGTTTTGTATGAAAGCTGCATTCTTCAGAAGTGCTATAGGCTATATAATATTACATTATACATATAAACTAATATATTTTAAAGTACTTTCTAATTTGACATGCAATTTATTCTGCCATGTTAATAACAACCGTCGCGTCGCTACGCAACCGCCACCGCGACATTTTGATATTCATCCTTATGAAAATAAATATAATAGTCACTTTTAGCATTTTATCTAGATTGAAATTATAGTTTACTGTATAACATTCTAATAAATAATTAAGGAGATGTCACTGATTCGAAATGACCTAGCCTTCGGGCGGCATAGTATGAGTATGACCGACGCGAAAATATTCTTATAGTTCAAGCAGGCGTAGCCGCGTCCGGGTCCACTAGTAAATGTATAAATTGTTTAAATATTCAGTCAAAAAATACCCAGTTTTTTTCATATTGTGAAAAATATACAAAAATAGTGAAATAACCTGAAATATACTTACATATTTTTGTGGTATTATTTTCGAAGGTATCGGCCCGTTTTTACCACGAAAAAGAACCCCTAAACAATAATTCACATCAGTATCTACTTAATATAACAATCAAGATATCACGGCACGATTTTCTTTTACCACAATTGTCTGTTGTACTGCATTTTGAACCTTATTTCTATTGTATTAAAGGTAATATAGTATAGAAGTGTAATTTACGAAGTGATAGACCATTTACACGTCACGCCACGACCTCGGCGAACCGCCCGTCATCCACGTCAAGCTACAATCAATGTTTTAATAGGGAACACCGTTGAGAAAGCCTTGTTATAACTTAATTAAAAGAAAAACATAAAAAAGCAATTTTACGCTGTAAACTGCATGGAAGGCAGAGGGAACCTAGTGTTAAGTCAATACGTTCACGTGTCTTCGCTCGATATTCGAAAGTAATCGCTACTTTTAGTTTTATAAGCAGAATAAGGAAATTAAAATAATTTATTTACCTGAATGGGAATCAAACATAACTGTCGCATTTAGATTTAGGTGGTCTCAAATGTTGAGTCTTCAATGTGAAACTTAAATACAAAAAGCACACAAAAGTAAAATATAAGAATTTCAATAGCTCGGTAAGCACAGCTTAATTTATTAGGGTGCTTGGACGATATCTAAGATAAGTGAGTTCGGGTCCGGTTATGTTAATATTTTTATATACATACTAGCGACCCCCTTGCGGCTTCGCCCGCTTTTACTACTGGATTATTCATGTAATGTTTGTTTGCAAAGCACTAAAGATAATGTGAAAATGAATTAAACTCTAATGCAACCCGCATTTTCGTAGTTTCAATAAGGATTTTCCAATTGTTTTACACAGCAAGGATTTTTTAGTAGGTACCGTAATTTTAAATCTGTGCTACAAATTTTTTCTTATTAAAGTATATTTAAATGACTATTTTTAAACGGAAGAAATTATAAACAAAAACCTACCTACTAATAACTACTACAAAAAATATGAAACCAAATATATCGCGCTGAAATAATACATTCAACTCCAACTATCCAATACGTGCAAACGCATCTAAATCTTCGTTGCTATAGAGACAGGTGGTTTTTTTTTCGAGCAAAGACGTGGCTGCCTGCATCGGCCGGGCATCGAATCCGGGCCGCCCGCGTGGCAGGCGAGCATTCTACCACTGAACCACCGATGCGTGTGAAGCAGGCGGGCCCGGCGGACGCGCTTGTATAAGCAAAACACGGCGCGTAGGGACGCATGGCGAGTGGCGAACCGTTTCGCAGCAAGGATTTTTTGATATTGTAACAACTTCTAAAGTACTTATTAAAATGAAAAACAGTAAAAAACAGTTTTGTTCTCCATTAAATGGCCAACGTAACGAATATACTTATTTATATGCTGAGAGTAAGGCATAAGTAAAATTTGAGTAACATACAGCTGATGTGTCAACGGCGTGATGTGTTAACAATTAAAGGCGTTTTTCTCTAAAACTATTCGCAATTTCGAAATAGTGTGAAAAGCAAATTTTATCTTCGTTTAATGTAGAAAATCAATAAAGTATTTTAAAGGATAAGGATTAATACCATTATGGAAAAATATGACTCACAATAAAAAATATATTGAAATTACAATTTTTAGACAGAAATATGATCACTACACGTTATCCTTAAAAGATAAAAATATGCTCTCGCGGACTTTTTTGTAGATCTTATTAAGAGGAACAATACTCCAGTACATTATTTTCATGTAGTACTTACCATTAACGCAGCGCATGCGCGAAAGTGTCTCAACGGGTAGGACTTAAGACACATTTATCGTATTTATGTTAATTTACATAAGAATGTACAAATAATAAACTATATATAAACCTTCCCTGAGAAATACTCGACCTAATGGTGAAAACCGCATAAAAATCCGTTGGGTGGTTTAGAAGAAGAAGAGTTAGAAAGTTCAGACAGACACGAAAAGCGACTTTGTTTTATAAGATATAGGATAGGATAGGATGTCTTCTAAATATTTTTTTTCTTTTTGTATTTTATTTTTTTAAAAATCGTATGAAAACTTGAACGTAGCAGGAATATCTATGTCTCTTGGAAATCTCTGTCTCTCGTCTCGCTTTTAGTAATTTATTTATCTTACAGCGCACAGTATGTTTGTTTCACAAACAGTATATCAAACTTATTTTTTATGACTATTAAGGATCCCATAATTGTAGTGCTGGGAGCTGAGGTTTCCTCTACGCAGGATACGTCGTGAAGCTATCTATTATAATAAAATAGAAATAAAATAAAATCATATTATAGTATTTTCATACTAAAATTAACATACTGATACATTCTTACACATACCATATACCTATTTATTTAGTTAATTATATTATTTGATATGTAAATAAAACTCAATTTCTATCAATAGTCATCAATAACGTTTAATATTAATTTGTGTATTGCCTTTGTAATTGATACCACAAATATAATATTGTGACAAAGCCACTGTAAACATAGAAGCAGCCGCAACTTCAAAACAATTCGTCAATTAAATTTAGTACAGCCACCCTCTCTCTATTAAGGACCCAATTTATCAATTTAGACTATATTCTACACTATTATATGTTTATATGTTTATATTATATATTGAGGATAACATGCGACTGTAAACGTGACAGGTTCGATGCTCAGTCGAAGTATTGTAATAATTCATATTTTTATAATTTTCAATTTCATTTTTTTCAAGAATTCTCCACCAATTTGAAAACGGAAGTGTCCGAGTGTGTGGAAGTGTCAATTGAGTGTCTTACAGTATGTTTCTAGAATCTCTACCTACTCTGCTATGTGCAAGATACAACGTGGAGCTAAAAATATTAAAATCTTCTAGTAGAAGGACTAGAAATAGTGTTCCCCTACACCCCCCAAGCAACCTATGTGTTAAATTCCAGCGCTCTACGCTTCGTAGCGTGTACGTCAGTCAGTCACTTGGTAATAGATATACCTAGAATTACTGGAAAATTTTCCTTCATATTGATTTCACGTGACTAAATTACAAAATTTTGATAAGAATTGAACTGATGACAGAAATATCAATAAGTGTACTAAGTACGTCCTACTTATATAATTTTCTCATACAAAGAAAATATCAGTTACGTATGTTTTGTATAATTACATAGAAATTGTCAACCCTGTTCTAGTATATAAACTAAAAGCAGCTTATATCTAGTAGTTTACGAATTATGTATGCATTACCTTCGAAACCTCACCAAATTGTATGTGAATATATGATATATTTGATATTTGAATGAAATGATGAATGATAATTTCAACTGAATATAAATTTCCTAGTAGGTTTATAATTAACTAGCTTTTACCTTTGCCCGCGTCGTCAAATGAAACTAACTTAGAGTTATGTGTAACGTCTCCAGAATTCGGTAGACAATGGGAAACGGAAGTGTCTTAATGGGAACGGAGTCCCTTATACTACTCATACTACCTTCAATCCCCCCTCGAAGTACCAAATTATTTTTAATTGGAAAAAGTCTTTTTTTCTGCCTTTCTTTCCATGCGAGAGATTAAGACTATACACACAATATGTCTACTTTAGTTTTTTCAAAATGGGACTTCACAAAAAATATTTATATAACATTATCCTTTTCACACTTAGCTAAAACAAGGACACATTCTATAAGGCTATAGCATCGGGTACGGCGCCCGAAGCTGACTCAGTACTTTCCGACATGATAGCCAAACTTATTTAGGTCCACGTTGCCTATTTCCAGCGTAATATCAAGAATTAATTTTGTTGTTTATAGCAAAATTGCCTTTTGCTGTTCCAGATATTGAGGAATATTTACGAAATAACACTGTATAAGATATATTTTACGGTATTGCTGTATGACGTCTAATATATATGTTTATTAAAGTATAATTAATTAGTTACTTATTTGGTTGTCATCTATTTTGCGGATAGAAGATGGTAATTTAAACATGTTTTTAGCTCTACACTGGAACCTAATGTTAAAATACTCCGTTCTTATTAAGACTCTTGTATTCTCCACTTTCCGTCGAATTCTCAAGGCATTGCTTGTTGAATGACGCCTGGCTTTACCTCGGTACTAGAGCGATGAAACGAAAATGTTAATTAATTTCCTCGAGTGGTATTCGAATCCATAATTTGTCGCGATTAGAGTGGTATGCTTTGCTCTTTATCATATAATATACTATCTATGCAAGATACTGCACATGGAATTCAGTAAACAATTTTTGTAGCGTGATTTACAGAAATAACCTACAGTTTTATTTAGAGGTTGTATCTTTCATAGAAACGTGTGATGGATGGATTTATTTTAGTACTTTTGCATTCGTATTTTTAAATAAAACGGAAATTTACACCAGTGACGTGCTCGCTTCGTCTACTACCATGCTATTGTAGTACTAGCATCATATATTATGCTTAAAATGTACCGTGGTATAATTTTCCATTCTATTTTCCTAATTTTTTTTTTCTTACATTTTCTATAAGAGATAGACAAGCAAAATGTTGTTTTTATTTTTTTTCACAATGTATGAAAAAAATGCACATATTATTTTTCTTGAAATGAAGTTATTCAAACTTGAAGCAAAGGAACGAAGCGAACATATTTTTTGTTTTTTTCTTCAATAATTTTTTGCCATCATAAACTTCACTTCAGCTTCGCATTCTAGGGTTAATCCACCAGACAACAGTTTAAGTAACATAGTAGTTTCAACTGACAAAATTTATTATGGAATTTGGAAGGAAGTTTTCGTATAGAGACAAGAATCCAGCCCCGGTGTAGAATGTCAAATGCGATCAAACTTGCCCTGGAGTTGCGGCGTGCACTAACAATTTGAGTAATTGCATTGAATTATCTATTGTTGGTAACAGTCGTACAAGTTACTGGGACTAGCGGTGTACTACTGTCAAAACTGTAAAATATACTTGATATTGGTTTATTGAACTGTAATAATATATAGTTTATATTGGATATGTATAAAGAAAGTAGTATACTCGTATTAAATTGCTGTCAAATATCGTAACGCAATGGTATAGTGTCTGGCAGTAAACGCATTGGTTTTAAATTCGATCTCTTGGGGGAATAAATATAAATATGAAGCCCTTCATGGTGCAGAGGCACAGGCGTGGGTGACGGAACTCGAACGAAACTAGAGCGAATAAATTAAAATATTAATTATTTAATTTTCCTCGAGTGGGAATCGAACCCACAGACTAACAATTTACCTACGTAATATACAATTAAATGTTTTAAATATCAAAAGTAATTCTATTTTTAAATTAATACATTATTCTAAACTTATTTCATAAGAATACGTGACTATAACAGAGTAACCTTCAAAACATCCTGAAATAGATATTTAATTTACATTGAAAGATTTATTTATAGTATTTCTTCGTTCAATATAAAGTCGTTTTTCTCGTTTAATTTGGTAGAGAAAATCAAAATTCATGCTCCAATACAATCTATACAATGTACTTGTTTACCAAAGTCACGAAATCCCTAAAATTTACATTCCCAGATTGAGTCGTCTTACAATCAGCGTTTCGTGTTCCGTATCCTAAGCCTTTAAAGCTTTCACCTGGGATGGGGTGTAATATGTACTGTTAGACTCAAAAGTGGGTTGCTTTTAATTTTATAATTATTTATTATTTTTTATTTATTTTTTAGCTACACGCTTTATCCCGTATACACCAAATTAGGAAAAAGGAACCTCGGAACTTAGTGTTTAGACATTCCGTTCCCTATATGACACTTCCGTTCGGCTTTCCGCCGTATCCTGGAGGCGTAGTTTTTTTTACCTTGTTACGAAGAAATTAAAACATTTTATTTCCTCGAGTAGTTTATTTATTAATCAACTCGATATTCTCTTTAAATAAAATATAAAATATATACTTCTATCTTACCTACAAAAGTATGGACTAAAATAAAAAACTTAAAATATAAGTCGTTTCTAAGTAATCTACCGTTTAATATAAAACAGTCAAGTAATAACAAGTTACAAACTAACCAACACTTACGAGGTCACGTGGGTCATATTGATAAGGATCAGTCATTATTTTTTTGCAGATTAATTCAACCCTTTTTTAATTGGACCGATTTATACATCCCTATTACAATACCCTCGTTTTCTTTGTAATATTTTTTTTGGAAGAGAGCAAATAAAAAGTTCTCAAAATAGAATTTGTTGTATTCTGTCTACATAGATTTTATTTCTATCGTAAATCTAATTACATTAGGAGTGATGTACTTACTTATACAAGCACATTTTTATGTAAGTATTTATATTTTATGTTTTAGGCCAGTCGTATCACGGGGGCACAAAGTGTGATTGTAAACGCGACTGATTGTGGGTTCGAACCCGACTCGGGGAAATGAAATATTTACTTAAGTTCTGCTGTCGAGGGGAAACCTGAATTTCGCCATTCAACTCGCAATGCCTCCAGAATACGGCAGAAATTGGAGAACGGAGTGTCTCAACACTAAGTTTTCTCTGTCTGCCCTGCTGTGTGCGCGATACAGCATGAAGCTGTATAACTAAGAATATAGTTATATTAACGTCGTTGATAACTTAAGTGGAGGAATATTTGGATTATTTTCATGAAAACGCGATGTTTATGTGCTCAAATTTAACAAAAATATCTAAAATATATGTAACTAGCGACCCTCTTGCGGCTTCGCCCGCTTTTACTACTGGATTATTCATATAATGTATGCTTGCAAAGCACTTAAGATAATGTGAAAATAAATTATACCCTAATGCAACCCGCATTTTCGTAGTTTCAATAAGGATTTTCCAATTGTTTTACACAGCAAGGATTTTTTAGTAGGTACCGTAATTTTAAATCTGTGCTACTAATCTTTTCAAGTACTTATTAAAATATATTTAAATGACTATTTTTAGATGGTTAAATGACTATTTTTAAACGGAAGAAATTATAAACAAAAACCTACCTACTAATAACTACTACAAAAAATATGTAACCAAATATATTGCGCTCAAATAATACATTCAACTCCGATTATCTAATACGTGCAAATGCATCTAAATCTACGTTGCTATAGAGACAGGCGGGTTTTTTTTTCGAGCTTGTGGTTAATGCTAAAGAGGGTATTCTGTGAATGAATCCCTGATGAAAAGCAAGCACTACGTGGCTGCCTGTGAGAAAAAGTAAATAGAATTCATCGGCCGGGAATCGAACCCGGGCCGCCCGCGTGGCAGGCGAGCATTCTACCACTGAACCACCGATGCGTGTAAGGCAGGCGGGCGCGGCGGACGCATGGCGAGTGGCGAGCCGTTTCGCAGCAAGGATTTTTTGATATTGTAACAACTTACTTATTAAAATGAAAAACAGTAAAAGACAGTTTTGATCTACATTAAATGGCCAACGTAATTAATACACTTATTTATATGCTGAGAGTAAGGGATAAGTGAAACTTGAGTAACATACAGCTGCTGTGTCAACGGCGGGATGTGTCAACAATTAAATGCGTTTTTCTGTAAAACTATTCGCAATTTCGAAATATTTTAAAAATCAAATTTTATCTTCGTTTAACGTAGAAATTTAATAAAGTATTTTAAAGGATAAGGATTAATAACATTATGGAAAAATATCCCTCACAATAAAAAATATATTGAAATTATTATTTTTAGACAGAAAAATGATCACTACACGTTATTCTTAAAAGATACGAATATGCCATCGCGGACTTTTTTGTAGATCTTATTAAGAGGAACAATACTCCAGTACATTTTTTTCATGTAGTACTTACCATTAAAGCAGCGCATGCGCGAAAATGTCTCAACGGGTAGGACTTTATACACATTTATCGTATTTATGTTAATTTACATAAGAATGTACAAATAATAAACTATATATAAACCTTCCCTGAGAAATACTCGACCTAATGGTGAAATCCGCATCAAAATCCGTTGGGTGGTTTAGAAGAAGAAGAGTTAGAAAGTTCAGACAGACACGAAAAGCGACTTTGTTTTATAAGATATAGGATAGGATAGGATGAGTTCCTGCCCTAAGCATACCACGTGCCCTAAAATAATAAAGGACATGAAACCCTGAAGTAAGATAATAATTGTTATTATGATTTAATAATTCTCGACCAATAAAAGCAAAATCTTACAAATACTTGTTTTATAATTTAAATTTTCATCGCCTCGCTCAAGTGACGAGGCTGAGCGCGGCGTTGAGTTCCGCCACCCAACACACCACGCGTAAAATAAATAAGTAATATCAATATTTCATCATCAATATTTTATTTAATATGCTTATTCAAGAAAATTATAGAATTTACTTTTACCATCCCTTTCCCCAAAAACATATTTAAAGAAAGGGAACTATCAACTAGAAAATCCCTTTAATAATTGACAACTCTTTTAAAAAGACAATAATATATTTGAAATATATTTAAATTACACATTTATATAACAAATTAACATAGTAAAGCGACTAAAGCCAAACCAGTACATCCTCCACCACATATCCTAGCAGTCAACTCCACGCTTCGACCGCAGCCTTCAGTTTACAAGCCACAATCTTAAATAGAGTCGACTATTTGTCAAATGTTACAAGATCCATTATTCAGGAGGAACAGCGCTAAGAGAATTCCGAAGTATAAGCAGTATACCAATTATAAGACGGCATCGTTTCAAATGCTAATTCGTTGGTCCTACGAATAATTTTGGTTTCGAAATTTCTGTGTATGTTTGTTTGTTTGTTTGTTTGTTTGTATGGAGGTATTGGTATGGTAATAGTGAAATGAAATGTTTGGGATTTTGGTTGTGGTTTTAGTATTTCTTTAGGTTTTGTAAGATATAAGCTTAATTTCATTTTTTATTAAATTTTTGTCATTAGAAGCTTGAGGCCTATCGTGGCGCAGCGGCACAGGTGTGCGACTCTGACAGGTTGTGAGTTCAATTTCCACTTGGGAAAATTAAATATTTAATACTTTCATATCCTCGCTCTGGTAATACGGCAAAGCGCAGCGTTCGGCCACTCAATACGGAATGCTTTAGAAGTGTTAATAGGCTTAATTGGAATGGAGTGTCTGAACTCTAGGTTCCCAGGTTCCCTTGCCCATCCTGCTACGTGCGAGATATAGGGTAAAGCTAAAAAAAATAACAAAAGTTAACAATTAAAAGTAGATCAGATGACTGTATCTACAACTAAAAGGTACCATCGAACTAGTCTAATGATGGATCTTACTAAATGAGGAACAGAGTACTAATCTAAACATAGTACTAATCTAAACAGAGTAGGCAGAGGGAACCTAGTGTTAAAACACTCCGTTTCTAACTTTCCGCCGAATTCTTGAGGTATTGCCGCCGAATTCTATTGTTGAGTGGCGGAACTCAACTTTGCCTCAACATTAGAATAAAGAAAAATATAAATTTAAATAAATATTTCATTTCCTCGAGTAGGGATCGAACCCACAACCAGTCATACTTTATGTCCCTGTGCTACGCCTGGTAAAATTGACGTTAAAATGATATAATTGCGTTACAACATTAGCGAGGTGTACCGCGGGCATAATAACGACAGTATAAGTCCCTCGTTCGCATAATCTCCGTCTTAGAGTCACCGTTTATCTAAATGCACAATGTTATATCTTAAATTGTAGGCTCTATGAATTCTAATTTATCCCAGCCTTATTTAGTTTGACGTTATCTTTGTTTGTTTACTTGGTTTGTGGTGGGCATTGTGTGTGTGATCTTTCGTTTCTATACTTTAAATAGAAGAAAATGAATTTTATAAGTAATCTCTTTAGCTAAGAGTCCAGTAGATCATTATAGCTAAAGGACGTAGCGAGTGATTGTTACGTGAGGGTCCTGGATTTGAATCAGTAATTTTTTTTAAGCTTCACTCTGTATCCATTTCCCACTTTCCGCTGAATTGTGGAGGTGTTATTTGTTGAGTGGAACTCAACGCTGCGCTTTTTCTCGTTAACAGAGTGAGGAAATCAAAATAATAAATTCCTTGAGTGGGAATCAAACCCACAACCTGTTGCCACGCTGCACGCTGCGCGCCACGGCTGGCCTCAACTTACTATAAATGATTATATTTTAATTATTTTGTGTTTTGTGCTTAACGCTCAGCAGTTTTTTAGTTTATATTTAGTTGCCTTTCAATATTCTATTTATTATCTGCTATATAAGAAATATATTTTCGTATAAATACAATATTCTTAATTTTTAATCCAGAGTATGGTCACTCAAATATTCGCACGTTAAAATAGTTAAATAGTCTTTTATCATTCTAGGGTTAAATATTTATAAAAGTTGGTTTTAATAAAAAGATTTATAAAAAGGTGATATATAAAAGAGATATATCGACTACTTTTATTGTAAAAAAGATTCCACTAAAAAATATCCTATTCCTGGAATGTTTATTTTCAAAGTTTACATACGTTCAATTCCGAATATTACAAGCTTAGGTCTTTGACAGTTTTTATAAACGTTTTGCTTATTTTTTTTATATTTAGTTTTGTATATTTAGTTCATTTTTTTAGCTTCACTCATGCACATAGCCGATGTCCGATATATAACATGAAGGCAGAGAAAATCAAGTATTAAGACACTTTATTCCTTATTTTTCGCCAATTTTTTTAGACATTGTGTGATAAATGGTGAATTTCAATAAAAAAAATATTAAATAAGTGATAATACGAAAAAAAAATGTTTTCTGAATGGGATTCGAACCTACGTTGCCCCACGACGGACGGTCTCATTAGATTTTGTTATATTTAGTAAGTGACTATAAGTAAAAATCATAAAAATTATAACTATAACTTATAATTTATTTATACCACATTAAAAATATATCTAAAAATTATATTATTTACACTTAAAAGAGAGTTTAAGAGTCTAGTATCATCGCTCTGATCTCCGCTTTATGCTTGAATACGCAATGTATTATGTAGCGTCTATTTACAACGGTTGTAAATAGTCTGTTCATATTTTTTATATTTATGTAGGTATAATATTAACTATATTGAATTAATGACCCCCTTCGTGGCGCAATTAGGGCATGCCTGACTGCACACGATGATTGGATGATTGCGAGTTCTAATCTCACTCGGGGGAATATATATAATAAAATTTATTATAAAAAGTATTTTCGTTTTCCCAATATAATTTAACGTTATTCGGGTTTCTTGATTCAAAACGTTATGTTTTTAAGCAGGAGAAGATCAAAGTCCTAGTTGATCTATCAATAATACTTATTTATTTGTCTTTCAAAACCCGAGACATTTTAAGTAACGGAACTTAACTCCGCGCTTAAGTTTAGTAGAGCCAAAAACAAATATAAATTCAATATAATTATTTAGTAGTATTTGATAAATTAATTTGCGTGGACGATTTCCTCATAATTTCAAATTTTTCTTTGAGATGTTGACTACAGATAAGACTTTTGATTTTTTTATCATCGATAAATACTCATTATGCATTTTTTTTTTGTTTAGGGGCCATTTTTGATATATAAAGTAAGTGGTTGTTTAATATGGATCTAAGCCATAGGTTCCAGTCTTTAAAATACTTGTGTCCTTCTCTTGTCTAATAATTATAAACAAACATTTAAGTCTCTCCAGAAATTCGAAAAATGTATACATGTACGAGTATACAAACATCGAGATTTTTTATTATAATAATAGAAATAAGATTTTTCAATATAGCATTTATGAAAAAGTAACTAACTAACTAACTGGATTTATTAACCCACTAGCCACATCGTTCAGAAACCACCGTCGTACAGTGTTGTTAAAGAAAAAGTGCCAGACGAACTAAATTACGGAGATGTTACATTCAGTCAACTACTTGAACTAGTTCAGTAATGAAAGAAAATGGTTTCAGTAATTAAGAAAACACTTAACTGTAACTCGTAAAATAGAAACAACCATATATCTATTTTATACGTGTATATGTTTTAAAATATAGTGGTCTTTAGAGGTTAAGCTGAAATTGTTGGAATGGATTTTGATATAAAATTGATTAGCTTTGAAAAAAATGTGTTTATTATTTCATTTTAGCTCAGTTAGTAGAACTTGAAAAACTAGTGTTAAGATACTCCGCTATCCATCAGAACACTCTGGTGAAAAAAAGGCGAGGAGTTTAGTTATTTTGAAAAATATTGTATGGTACTATTTAAATTTAATATTTATTACATTAATTTTTTACTTTTTTAATACATTAATAATTATTAAATGACGCAAAATTCTATTCATAAATAAACTAAGCTAGAAATAACTACTTATTTCTAAACCAACTTAGCCTACAACCGCGTCACAAGTACGATTATATATGGATATTTATTTATATCTCTAGAAAAAACCTCTAAGATTTTTTTGTATTCAGGTATAAATAATAGCTATAATTATAATATTATAACCATGCATTTTCAGCCTATTTATTACTAAGTATTTTTATTTAAACAGAAGAAAAAAGGTAACGTAGGTTTGTGAAAAACAAACTGAATATGCTCTCGATGAGCCGATTTTCATTTGCTCTATCTTTTACTCCTCTTGAATATGGGGAACAGAGTGTCTCAACACTAGATTTTCTTTACCTACTTTGTTTTATTTTCACTCGCAAAAATTACACTATTCGCCCAATTTTCGAGACAATATGTGTTAAGCTGCGGTGCTTAATGATGAGCTTTATCTTGGTAAAAGAGCGTGGAAATGCATATAACTCATTCCCCTGAGTGGTAATCGAACTCATAGCCGTCGCGTTTATGCTCGTCCTTATTTAAGGACTATGCCACAAAGTACAAAATGATAAAGACATAAAATTTTATCTCAAAGAACATTTCGTGGGGAAAAGACAAGGAATTAGCGTTAAAATAAACGTGTCTCCAAGTCTATAATTTGTAAGCAAGACACGCAACAGCAGTGCATTGTCACGTAAAACTGTGTAAGCTGTATATATTTTGAAACGTCTTTATAGCGAGTTTGTTTTTTAATAATAAGATATTATAGAGTCAATTCTAAACATATATTATTAATTTTAAACTGAATAATAGTACTACTACGTAATTAAATCAGTTAAAGCCATTAATTTAAACTATGTGGAAATAGCGAAAAGCTTTCTATTGACTTTATATTTACTATTTCATTATCTGATGTTAAAGTACTCTTAACATTAGGTTCCCTCTGCCTACTCTGCAACATGAGGTATAAATTAAAGATGTGCATTATAGGGGTATCTATATAATATGTCTATAACACACTTATATATTAGACGAATACTACACTACCTAACAAATATAGTGCATATTTTTTTTCTGAAATCTCAACTTAACCAAATTTCCCGCAGCATAATAAAATTAATATTATAATATATGCAGTTTTATCAACCAAAACCGTTCCGTAGAATATAACAAATATGAAACACTAACGACCGTAGAGGAACTTTTCCTTCTCATAACTTTTAGTACATATATAACATTCGCTATGTAGGTATAAGCCTTAGCTTAACTTATTCGGGGTTATTTGAGTTCTTAACGTACAGGTAAGTTAATAAAAATATATTCATATATTTTACTGAAAGAGTATATTGATATTTTAGCTACGAAAATCTTAAATGTAAATAGAAAAGTAAGTTAAGATATATGTATAACATACTGAACACACTCTCGATGAGCTCATTTTCAATTACTCTATCTTTTACTCCACTTGAAAATGGGAAAAAGAGAGTCTTAACACTAGATTCCTACTTTGTTATAAGTGAAGCTGCTTTTGTAATAAATATCACCTGCACAATATAAAAATACATATATAGGAACTACAATAAAAAGTAATATAGTAAAGTCTTTACTAAATATTTACAATGGATCTTTTAGGGCCTAATAAAAGTAGTTTACATTGAATCAGAGCTGTTTAAATGCATGAAGTTACAGGCATTCGTAGATGTTCACTTTACCGTTACACAGTGTTTGTTTACTATTTATTTTGAACTGAAATATTTTTTTTGTAAAAACGTCGTTTAATGGAGATGAAATTAAGAATTATTTGCATATAACTGTTAGGTATATAATATTTGAGGCCGTTGTAATGAAACAGTATTTGACTAAAAAGGCGATGGTGGTCGATTCAACCCCCACTTGAGGTAATGGTTATATTTAAATTATTTTAATTTCCCCGCTTAGTTCCATCAAAATTGACCACTCTAGCGAAAAGTGGGGAGCGAAGTGCGAAATAAAATAACTAAAAAAAACAATTATTTTATTCAATGTCTAAGACTACTTTTTATACACTTTCCCAATATAAATAGGTATGAATAAAATTTAGTATTACAAAGATTACAAATATACTAAAATAATAATACGAAGGTTTCTGTTTGGAAATAGAACGACTGAACGTATTCCTCTGTAGAAGCAGCCGGTGGCACTTACTAGAATACACGGCGTATTACTCCACCTTTAAATTTGTATAGTATAAGTGATGAGAGAATCGCGTTGTAATATAAATAGTTATATAAAATATTGGTTGACATCTCAGTTTTTAATGATAGGTTAATAATATCTGTATTGTTACTCCATCATTATTATTAGTTTTGAGTGCAATTGCTGTGGGAATTACGACTTCAGTTTTGATGATAATGAAACTACACAAAATCAATATTATAGTCAATTTAAAGAGGGCGCATATGAACACATATAAAAATACGGATTATGAATTTTTGCGCAACCTTCCTAATAGGGGTGTTAAACGAAAGAGGTTTTTTTTGTAAAGTTCATAAAAAGTCTAGCTTGTCTAGCTTGAGTAGAAAAAATCTGCCTTTTATACAAAAATAACATTATATTTATTAAATAATAACGTTACACAATTAAAAAATATATCTTTATATAGCAGAAAAGCAGAGAAAGGCCAGTGTTACCATTATATTTTCCTCACCATACCATATACCATAAATCCCATAACTTACACCACACCACTAGTATTTAAGCTGGGACATTAACATGCCGCGTTCAGCCATCATGAATATTTACCACATCAATGTTCTGTGATATTTAACGCGCGTACCGTGACTCCAACTAGTTTAAATTTTACTATCGTTATCTAATATTATTTTTACAATCTCAATAAATAATATATTTAATCACGTAATATCACATGTCACGCTAGATCTATGTAGATAACACTGTGTAACTAGATTATGAGGTTTATGTAATACCTCGTTTGTATGAAAATGGTATTTGAAATTATTTTTCTTTGTTCCTGAACTGAAAGCTTTTTTTTAATAATTATTATTGTTTATTGTACATAAAATAGTGTGAAATTTAAATTAAGAAAAGAATAAAGAATATATAAGAATTAATTTTTTGAATACTGTTTATATTTTAAGAAAAGTAATTACTAAAGTCTGATCTTGAAACAATAGAATGTCAAATCCGACAAAGTGATTAATAATTATTATTTTCAGTTTCGATAAGTTTCAATTCTTGTTAGATGGCCTTTCTTTGTCAAATATCGAAAATATAGCTTTATTTTGTTTATAACTTAATTTAACTTAGCTTCATGCTGTAACCCTAGCGTGGTGATCTGAGTCTACATACCTCTTTCGCCTCGTGTCCCTGTCATTAACCTCTTCATATATGCATTTTTTTATAGATATTATTTTTAACCGACTTTTTTATAGATATTATTTATATCAATTACCTCGACTTTACAGCCATGTGTTAAGACGCCCCCCAATTCTGAGACATTTCATATTTAGTTGCAGAACTCAGCGCAACGTTTCCTCTGCCAGAATGGAGAAATGAAATAAAATAAATATGATCATTCTCTCGAGTTGGAATCCAACCCGCAACCGTCAAGTACACCCAGGCACTGTCCACTGCCCTAGAACTAAATTATATGAATACAGTTTTATTCTTGTTCATAGGAAACCCATCCCATCCCATTTTTCAAACAGAAAACTGTCACTCAATAGACGTTTCCTCGTAACAGATCGAGAAATCACAATGAAACAGCCTCGATCATCCGTAGTTAGAAAACGCTCGAATAGATGACAGAGGAAAAAGTTACAATCCACTCCCAAAAGAGAATGGAGTTAATAGATTTCATTAATTAACCCGTTCACTGAACCAAATGATTGCAACTCTGCCAAGATAAAAAGTGACAATTCCTAGCCAAGGATTTCGGTGGCGTACACCTTTTTTACGTAGCCGTATGCGACGCGACATGAGTAAGCCGCTTATTTTTATTCATATTGTTAAAACCTTTTATGTTTGTATTATGCGAAACAAAAAGCGTATATCTTTATATTATGAAAGTGGATGATAAGATTAATGAATGTAGAGAAAAAGTGCGCATTTTCAGATATATTATTTTGTACTGTTGAGGTATTTTTTTGTTATAATCTTTGGATCGCGTGAAAGGGTTAACTTGATTCATATTCTGGAAGAGGTCACATTGAAAATTTTGCTCTTTAACTGTACTTATTAGAAGTTTTTAGGTATGGGATTTGATGTAAAAACACCAATAGAATGCATCCCACATTTAGCCGCCTTTAGGGTCAAGACAAAGCGCGGCGTTGAGTTCCGTTACTCAATAAAATTTAGCACTATAAAATAAAAAACGTGAATAAAAAGGAAAACGTTGCATTTCTACGATTATAAATTAAACCTATAGCTACGAATACCGCAAGCGAATACAGTTTCCTAAAACATACCAGAATTAAAAAGTTAAAACAGGTTGGTATGCCAGTATTTTACATAATATAAATCATAAATTAATTAATAAAAGATAAACTTAAACAGCTTTAATCAGTTTTCATAAGAGAAAGATAAACTGAAATATTGTGTTGGTACTGTACTGAAAATTCATGTTCTTGCAGTATTCGCAACGATCTTGGTTTAAAATGTATTTTTTATTAGATGTTTAAAATTTATTAAAGCTTTTATAAATATGTATTCTTAGCGTATAAATTAAATTCAAGTACTCTCTGTTTGTTTGTTTTGTAGAAGTAGCTATCTCTCCTTATTCAACCAATTGATTATCAAAGAAAAAAGGAAAAACATTTTATTAACCAGACTTATAAACATTTTTTTTTTTTTATTTAAACATTAACTTGGATAAAATTCAAACCCAGAACCATCGATTGCCGCTAGATACATCCTCACTATACATTGACCGCGTTGACTGAAGTAAGGAATCATTATCGTTTAATTTTAATTTTGCTATTATCTACTTACGAAGACACAATTAATTTAAAAAGTCATTATAATTTGCATTATTAACTTTAACCATACATTAAACCTAATTAAACATAAAACATTATAATGTAAATTAAACTTAATTGTAATTAAAAGTTAACTGCGTTATATTTATAACATTTTTATTTAGTAATGTCGTTGAAAATTTAATTTTAATTTAAGCTATACACGAAGCCGCAGGCCGCTATGAGAATGGATGCTTATTTTTTATACTGCCCGTTTATAGAACTAAGCGAAGGGCCATAAAGAAAACCACTAAAGGTAATATGGGAGATGTGTTTGAGCTAAAACGGACTTAAAGTGTAACAAAATAAGTACTAAAATGGCTAAAATAAATACTCTTTATTCGTATGTGCTTGACCGTACGTTAAATATTGCCTTTTACCTGGGACGAGAGCGTAAGGTTCATTCAGTGTCTGACTACTGTATAATTCAATATTAACTAAAAGTTTTTATTATATAATATGTTTTATATATTAAGTAGTTGGCAACAGGTTCGATTCCCACTCGAGGAAATGAAATATGTAATATTTTAATTTCGTCATTCTGGTGTCGAGGCAAAAGCGCGGCGTTGAGTTCCTTCACTCAACACGCACCTCCAGAATTAAAATTATTAAAATTTAATTATTATTTAATGAATTAAAAAGATATTTGTTTTATATTTAGGTTTTAGAATCGCTATATTCACAATATAAAGCTTCTCTTTATATCACTAGAAGAAAACATATAATTGGACATATAATTGATGACTTCAAACGTTCTCTCTCCGTTCTAAGCCAAAAAATAAAAATTAATAAAAGTAAGAAAATAATTTGGTTTTATATTTGCACTATGAAATTAAACTTCGGTTCCTTTCATTTGCTTTTCATTGTCTTCGGAAAATCTGGGAAGATATTAAAACTATCATAGTTGATGTAAAACTCATCAAGATCTAAAGAAATGAAATTCTATAAAGATTAAATGTAAAATATTACTTTCTTATTCTTTTGTTTCATATTCTGGAATTATTTATTTTATCTAAAGTATTACTTAATTAATAGTTTTAGAAACTAAAAATATGTTTTTTTTATTCAAAGAAAGAACACATAAATAAGATTAATGTAATGAGCACAATCTCAATATGTTTACTAGTAGGCAGTTCAATGTCACATCGCCTATGATGATGATGGTTATCTGATGATGGTTTGATGAGGCAAATGGAGACTGTAATAACACTAGGTTCCTCCTTTCTACCATGCTATATGCAGAATACAGCGGGAATTAAAAAAACATTATTTTTAATTTGCTAAATTTTTAATCTCATGATTTTAATAGCTATATATAGTAAAATCAGAAACAGCAGATACCATTTAGAGCTAATGAAACCTAATATACATAGATATTCAAGATTGAATTAAAATAAGCCCAAGATTTATACAATATACATATACTTTAAACCATCAAATTAATTTAAATAAATAATTTGTGTAGAAGTAAGAAACACATAAATATTCGTAAATTATTCCTTTTTCTTACCCGATGGTTACGCCAGGAACCTCCATTAATTATTGATAACTCGTTTCATCTTAGACTTAGCAGTGTCCAACCATCAGGCAGATTTAGAACCCTAATCTGACTTAAGATACGCCTATTTCCTAAGCTTAGTAATTCTGGTCCAGCCGTAAAGGTCACACGGAATAATATAATCCTGGAAAGTAAGAAGTCAGTAGATAGCATGTTATTTATAATTCCCAAAATATCAAGATTGAGGTTTACTAATAAAAAATCCTTGTTACTGCAAATACATATTACTTATAAGTTAAGAGATGTTTTAACGGTTTCTCGCTCAGAATGTCACAAGTCATATAGAGACTTAGTGAATCTCTCTGTGGATTTCCGAAGAACTGTCCATTTTTAAGCTTCACGCTTTATCCCTAGCGGGGTAGCCACAGATTACAGAGAGTTAAGCGCTACAGTCTCTGCATACCTCTTTCATCTCGTCTCCTGTCATCAATATCTTCATATGCGCCCGTCCGTGTCTTCATACATATTCTTTCAGTACCTTTCTTAGTTTTCATACAACAAAGTGAATTGTTTTGCCGTTTTATAAATAATGGTACGGAACTCATCGTCGTACTTGCACTTGGCCAGTTTTTTTATTATTTCAACTTTACACTATGTCGTATTTTTAATGTATTTTTTTTAGAAATACGTCCAGCATCAGCATATCAAAATTTAAGCATCACACAATTCAATAACATGCTATTGTTTTATTCAATTGTACGTTTCATGGCAATTATTTTTTGCCTATTTGTATTTTACAATTTAAAAAAAATAAAAATAGAAAATGCAAATGGAATATTTTATTTGAAATTCACGTTCGAAACATTATACGAAATATATTTAACATTTTTTCTTTTATTTATGTAACTTTAATCTTATGCGAGGTAGGCAGAAAGATCACAATGATAAATCACAACTTCTAAATGAATGTATAGATTTTCTTTAAAAATATATATATAGATAACTGGCCGGTGATGGCGCTGGGATACAAGTTTATGTATGTAAGCGGGACATGTTGT
The DNA here is from genome assembly GCA_016802625.1 of Heliconius numata. Taxonomy (NCBI): domain Eukaryota; kingdom Metazoa; phylum Arthropoda; class Insecta; order Lepidoptera; family Nymphalidae; genus Heliconius; species Heliconius numata. The sequence goes on along the minus strand of JAEBDU010000046.1, from coordinate 34,270 downwards.
CGGTTCAATTTCCACTCGAGGAATTAGGACTATTTTATGTACGATTAATATTTTTATTTCTTCGTTTTAATGTCGAGGCAAAGCGAAATGTTCCTCCAGAAACAAAAAAAAAATATAAAGAAATTGACACGTTTACAATATAATTATTATATTGAGTAAATAATTATTTACTATAATATATAATTAATTAAACAAGTAAATAGTTATTTCACAAATTGTAATACTATCGATGGGTATTTGGATCCACAACCTTTCGTGGCGCAGCAGCACAAATTTCGACTGTTAACGGCACGGTTGTGGGTTCAAGTCCCCATTCGAAGCAATATATCATTTTTATTTCCCTCTCTTCTTTCTATGTTCCCTTTCTCTATTAAAAAAATATATCATGGCGTTGAGTTTCATAACACAAACTTTACCAAAATCAAAATTAACATAATACCCAAACATATAAAAAACCACGTCATTTTGCTCAACAAGAAAATATCAATGTCATAGGAAAATGTCAAACGCGTCACTCACGCAATAAAGCCATTTCAAATACCCTTATGTCATCGATAGCGAACAATTCAGGCGTTACGTGCTTCTCGCAAATTTTCCTTGGGCTCCCGTCACGTATGTGGGGGGGAAGGAAAAACACGATCTCAGGACGATATCGCACTTTATAAGAGTGAGTTATGTTGGCTCTGCTTTTGTTCTGGGATTGGGGGAATAGTGCTAGGTTTGGTTTTTAGAATTGTTTTTTTTTTGTAATAAAAGAATATACAGATGCTATTTAATATAAAGGCCAGTCGTGGCGCTGGGATACAAATATGTGACTGATAGGACGACTGGTTGGTTGGTGGGTGCGATCCCCACTCGATGAAATGAGATATTTATTAATTGTATATTTTCATTTTCTTAGCTCTGATATCGAAGAAAAGTAGGGTATTAATGTCTAAAAAATAGCATCTATAAATTTAGCTATAGTAACATTTTCAAAGATAAGCTATACGACTAATTAAGCTATACGACAAAACTATTCTAAAATATTAGCTTAAATACAATATATTAGCAGAAAAACTAAACCTTTAAAATATTCTTATTCAATTAAAGTTCTTTCCGAGAGTACTTTCAGAACGTCAATTTATAAAGTGTCGCTGTCGTAAGATAGGATGAAGAAGTATAGCTTGAGAGAAATTGAGCATTTGAACTAAAATCGGTTTAATTTTTTTTGCCTGTTTATATAAAATCATAAAATTAACACATTTTTCGGGTCTAATTCCACATAATCTCGAATTACGCCTTGCCATTAAGAAACATATCTATACTTTTATCTTAATACTAGCTGAAGGATTTGTTTGGTTACGCGCTATAATCTCAGGAACTACAAGTACCAAGGCGACCTGGTAACTCGCATTCACACGCATTGCCTCCAGAATACAAGGGAAAATGGGAAACAGAAGTGTGTTAATGGAAACGAAGTGTTTAAACACTAGATTACCAGGTTCCCTTTACCTGCCAAGCCTAGAATATTAAGTCGAAAATTTCACAAATCCGCCACAATAATGTCTCTTCCTACAAAAGTATAAATTTAAAACAAACAAAGTAATTTAAAAGCGATTTTCATTTCAATTTCAATTTATATAAACTATAAATCACTAGCTAGGTTCAAAACGGCCATCTATCGCCATCTTAAAACAATAGTATCTATTCATCGCTCGTCACGTAGGGAGGGGAACAGTTGTTTTCAATGCACGCTCGTAAAACTTCTTCGCAACACTAACGCCCGGAATTTAGTTCTTGGTTATATGTTTTGGAAGGATTTGAAATAAAGTTATTATTATTATTGTAATCTTTTTATTTTAATATATACACAATTTTATATAGACTATGGAATTAAGGTGACATTATCATTGGTCGTGGGTTCAAAGATATTATTATATGTGTATCTTTCTTTCTAGTTTCTCTCTGTATCCTGCATATAGCAGAGAAGGTAGAGGGAACGGGGAATCAAGTGTTAAGACACTACGTTTCTATCAAGATAATTCTTTTTCCCAACTTTCCGCCGAATTCTGGAGGTATTACGTATTGAATGGCAGTACTTATTTTGCATCGTTACCAGAGCGAGGAAATAAATGAAATATTGTTTTTCCTAGAGTGTGAATCGAACCCGTAACCTATTGCGTTAACAATCGCACGCCTGTACCCCTGCATCACAACTGACCTCGGAATCATGTGATGTGCCAATAAAATGATTGGATGTCACTGATAAAAATACTACGCTCGAATTAACAGCGGGAAACGAAAGGTTTTTAGCTTATAAGCGGATTGGATGATACGATTTTTAGAGTACCGTAAATAAAAGCGACCGGAACTTGTAGCTTTTTTAACTTTTAACTATTCGTTTTGTGCTTCACAATGCATATACATATTATAATCATATTTCTATATTGGCGTTGTACAAACATACAACAATTTTTAAAGGTCATCTTACAAAAGGAATTCCGAATCAATATTCATGTTTTTTTAATGTCAGACTTAATTTGAAAATATTCTAATTTCAAATAATAACAAAATATTTATACAAATAAACATAAAAGCAAGTAGTCCAGTGCAAGTCAGTCCTATCGGACATATTCCTCATACATTCCTCATATTCAAACATCACAAAACCAAAAAAATCACACAGAACCCATCAAACAATATCAACTCACACTTCTCACATCCAGTACATTCATTAATAAACAGAAAATAGCTTCAAAGTCTCGTCAGAGTAGAAAAATCCTTTGATATATTGGCTCGTTATGCCCGCCATCTCCTTCGTCGGTGCTGGGTTGTTTAATCGGGCCATTTGTTACGATCACGCTTGGCGCTTGGTATTCAGTGGAAACGAACGATTCAAATTTTGCGAACGATTTCGTGAGACGCGGTCTGCCGGTTCCTTGGACTGGGTAATGACGGCTGATGTTAATTCAGCCAATCCTTCTCAAACTGCTATTGCTCACGCTCGCTCTGGCTTACCTAAATACTAATTTTGGATGAGTTAGGTTTTTGTTTGTGTGTGAGTTCGTGTTGTTGTAATAGCTAGGGAACGAATTGGTGTGTGTAATACGCGTTGATATGATGATATGTATGTCAATGTATATAAATATTTTTTGCAATTATGGTCTAACGTATGTTTACATCCATTTAGACAATCTAATTTAAATGTTGTATATGTATATTTTGCTCTACTTTCTGTTGTTATTTATAATATTCGTAATTAAACGAAAGTTTTCCCAATAGTCCCGTTTTAATTACATTTTGTTGGTTTACGTGTTATGATATCATTTCGCAGTATTGGTGTATGAATGCTTTTGTTACTCTCAATGTTACATATTTTTAAATTGATATTTTTTTTTAAATGAAATATTAAAAAAAATAGATAAAATAGTTTGTTATAAACAAAAAAAAAGTATTTGAGTAAAAATTTATTGTTTAGTAGTTTAGAGTATACATGTACATATTTAATATTTTTTATCAACTTCACGCTGTACTCCGCACATGGTAGAATGAGCAGAGAGAACCTAGTGTTGAGGTACTCCGTTTTCTAGATACTTCTACTAAAAAAAATATTTATTAACCTCATTTCCTATATATAACTACTAAACAAATCTAAACCGGCAAAAAAAAATGTAAGCCACCAAAAGCAATTCCTACAGATAAGGTTAACAGAAGCTATAGTTTGTAATACCTTACTTTGCTTCACCAAGCGTGCTTGGCGACGTTAAATTTACTACAATCGCATAAGCTCCGTTACTTTAGTTTAATTTACGATCAGTACTAAAACTTACGTATAATCAGCTTGTCTTTACTTTCGCAATTTATTGTGGCTAGCCTCGTTGACTAATGTACGTATTTTTTTGTTATCTTATAAACCAAACAGTATAGAGTCTTGTATAGATATTTCAACTCGTTATTCTCCACTAGTACTGTATTTATATTAGTAGTTTATATATAAGGCATATATATATATATAAAGCATAATGTCTTAATCAATTAATGGAATGATGAACGGAGTGTCATAGCACTTTGCCTTCTCTGCAAATATCAAAATAATATGCTACTAAATATAAAGTAATAATATTTTATAAAATATTTAATATAAATTTATTGTTTAAAGTTACTAAATAAGTAATTACATATAAATGACTATAAAATCCCCTAAGCCTTAATTAAATGTATAATATTTTAAGCTCATTCTAACAGCCTTACGTCATGAATTCGATAAAAATTTCCTTTTGAACTAAATCCAATTTTTAACGAAGGGATTACTTTTCAAAGCAGCAACAGAATGTGATTCCAATTAATTTGTCAACATGCGACTTTTTTCGAAATGTCAGTACATTTTTATTAATCTACTATCTACACTTACCATTTAAATATAAAACCTAATAAATATTAGTAATTCAAATTCAAATTGCTTAGCTGCTTAAATTTTATATTTATAGCCTAATGGTGTCTATGAGAGTGTTAAGTAAGATAATACAATAAAAATAAGAAATGCAAAAAAAATCCAAAATATAGTAAAAATTGTAACTGTAAATTATTATTAATGGTAATTTAATTGTTAAATAAAACATTTTTCAACTATAAATTAAATATGTCATTTTAAGAATCTAACTTAATCCATCTTCCACAGGTCTTCGTCCAGGTCAAACCGTTTGGGCGGAGTCGTTAGATGCGGTCAATCTGTCCGCCGTGTCGGGCGGAGATGCTACGTTACCTTGTGACACGCATTCGCCTCAACCACCCGATTCTTTGCTACTGGTTGTGTGGTACAAGAACGATTTACCTATATATAGGTAAGTTTTTATTTTGTATATAATTTTTGTAGTGGAGAATGGAGTAATTTAGCACTAGATTATCTGTGTTTTTTTTTTCTTGTAGCAGGGTAAACTAAGGAATCTAACGAAAAAACCAACTAATCAACACGCAATACCTCTGGAATTTGGCGGGAAATGGGGAACAGAGTGTTTCCTCTGCCTACCCTGCTGTGTGCGGGATACAGCGTGGAGTTGATTTAATTTGATTTAATTTTAAAGAACAATTTCCGTCTAATTATACAACATAAATTGGCAAAACCATTTGAAACAATGCTAAAGATATATAAATCCAACTAGCTAGGTTTAAGTGGAATAGAGTGGCTCAAACAAGCGAATGAGTCGACACTGTCATGGAACACGGAAAGGTATTTTCAATCAAAGGTGTTATTTGTGGTCTCCAACAACGCTCCGTTGGTCATAGTGGTTCTCAATAGTGATGGAGAATTTGAAGAATTAGATGATAAGTATGTATAAAATAGATAATATGGAGACCTTCGTGATACAGTGGTACAGAGTCTGACTGTAAGTTCAATATTTGTGGGTTCGATTCTCTCTCAACAAGATAAGACGTGGCGATAATGTTTGATACTCAATAAGCTATGTTGCGAAAATAGTGGAACGGAGTGGAATGGAATCTATTCCTTCCGTAAAAATTTCCAATTAGTTTTATAAAAAAAATCTTTTTATGCGTTTAATATCTGAAAATAATATATTCTTTCATAAAATTTCTCTTCAAATTGATGAAAAATAAGAATAACTCCCATAATGGAAGACAAATAAAAAATACTTAATTACTTCGTGACCCATTCATTGTTAATTCAAAGAGAAAAAACGAGACCATACTTTCTTAATTAAGACAAAGATACCCTCACCTGATATATTCTTGTTAAACAATCTCCCGCCAGCTAAAACCGACTTTAGCGGATTGTAATAAATTACAATTTCCCTTAACAAAGCTAAACTTGCTAGACGAGATTACTCAAATAAGTAGGCCAATCGTCAAATTTGTAGCTGTCCTTAAAGCGGTCTTTATTAAAACCTCAGTTCTAGTTTTCCAAGCAAATGTTGACTTTGGATTACCAACCCTAATATTTTTCAGCTTCACGTATAGCTACCTAGTGTCTAGACACTCCATTCCCTAGTTTTCGCCGAATTTTCGATGCATAGCGTATTAAGTAACGGAACTCAACGCCGGTACCATAGCAAGAAAATGAAAATATTCATAAAAAATAACTCATTCCCCCGAGTACGGTTCAAACCCACAACCTATCACATACAGTTATACGTAAGTAGGGGGCACAACCCCACGCCACGACTGGTCTTCCCCCAGTATTCAGTCAATACTTATCGTAATAAGCGACAGAGGCGCACAATGTGACCGTGTCAACACATCAAAAATGTACCATCCACTTATATCTCAAACGTGACTTTGAAAATTTAATGGTTCCTCTCCACAGCTTCTGCTCTTAGGAGCAATTTGACTAAGAAAATAATAATATATTTGTGTTTGTTCTGTTATATTCTTGCTTCAGTACATTTTTCGTTTCGTTTTCTCATTGACTTGTATTGTACACTGTTTTTCTAAGCTAAGATATTCTTGTAAAACAAGAAATTCTTTCTTTATATCTATAGTATACAAGAAAAAAATATGTAAACTACTTCTAAAAGAGCTTACCCAATATGTTGTTGTACATGAAAAATGTGAGATTTTCTGAATAATGCTCGTTTCCTCGCAGTTTTCTTCTCCTGCCAAGCGTAATATGCTTTGGTTTATTTTTCTGAAATACTGCAATGAATCTAAATGACTATAACTTAAATATAAAAGGCCTAAAAATCTAGACTTTTGTTAGTGTGATATGTAGATCATGCACAGCAATAATTATTTATAATTACCTAATTACATGTTTTTAACATTTTAAAAATACAGTCTTACCGAGCCACGGGGAACGTCGTCGATGGCTTAGTGGTCAGAGCGCGGTCCACTTGTAAATTGGTCTAAAACTTTCCAAGTACCGCGGGTTCAAATTCCGCTACTACTAATAATTTGAATAAATTTTTAGTAATCCCTTATTTAGGGATCGAACCCACAACCGTCGTGTTTACAGTCACACTGTTATGCCCCTGCGCCTCTTATTTTATTATTTTTGATTAGTTTTTTCCATTAAGTAGTTATATTATTGTTTTGTAATGTCTTAATTTTCTTTTATATGTGACAAGTGTCATAATATTCTTTATTTTATAAGCATGAAGGCAATAAGTGTCACTCTATTATACATATATTCTCCCGGTATATCTCCACCAGGCAACATGTCCTCGCCTGTCGCCCAGGATTCATTGCTAAATCAGAACCTGACTGTGCGTGCATATTTTATAAATCGCTCAAGCCCTTATATGTTATGCATGACCGTTCCGTGATGTCAAATTAGTTTCAACGGAATATGTTGTAGTGAACGGAGGTATTATACTCAGATTATAAATAGGATGCTATAATTTAGATATATTTGATACTGATGTTCCAGTTCCTCTTTGAAAATTTCACAAATGTATTTTAAAAGCTTTTATTATTGTAGAAGTTTTATTTGCTGTTAAAGTTGGAATATATTTTTTTAATTAAATTTAATCTTCAAAATCCCGTTAAAGCTGTTTGCTCTCAGCTCTGCTCAGTCGTTTCCACACATCAATATAAAATAAATATATTTTTAAAAGCATATATTTTGATTGTTATAAAACTCAAATAAATATATAAATTTTTATATTATAGACATTTCTGTATTATTTATATTATTGTATTTACATACATATTTTTAGAAGAAAACTCATGTACGGGACTTGATTCCTCTCGAAATTTATACGTCGTATAGGTTGAGTTTGAATTTTTTACACGATACACGACTTGGTGTTACGGTGAATCTAATTTAACTTCCAAAAATATGGGCCTTCATTTTCGGCACAATTTAGGAAAAATTGCCCCCAAGGTAATATAATATTCGGAACGTATACTTGCTGCATAAATTGTCTTGAATTTAATGTTGAATTATATTAAATTTATATAAAATATTAATTTAAGATATTTTTTATTTAAAAGGTTAGTTGTACTAAAATTAAAATAAAAAATAATTAAATTAAAATAAAATTTTATTAAATTAAAATTTTGCCATGCTGATATTAATACAGATCAGAGAGATCGTTCATTCCGCCTGATATTCGTGGAGAATGTAGTGTTCTTATATTATTCTCTACTTACTCTGCTTTGTGGGATGAAGCGTGAAGTTGAGAAAAAAAAAACGAAATACTTAGAGAATATCGCATATTATCATAATATTTATAAATATTTTTTTCACTTTCAGGAAAAATAAATAAAAACGAAAATTATATAAAGTTAACAAACGTAAATTTTGTTTTGAATAAACACAAAGAGTAATCCAAATTGAAGAAAAATGTTCAATTTCTCTGGTTTCCTTCTGATAAGATTAAATATTCATAAATATTCGCCAAACATTTAAATAAACGAACGAAAATAAGTAATATAAAAATATTTTAAGAATATATTTCGAAGATACTAGTGAAATCACATCGAATTTAGTTAGGTGTCGATAGGAACTTGGACAGAGGAAGCTTAAACCTTCACTTGGTCACTGTTCCGAGCTCCTCATCCTATAATGCCATAGACACCTACGGCTAACCTATGGAATAAAATCAATAGTAGCTTTTCCGAATAAAATTGACGATGGATTCTATTTTCGTACAGTAAGGACATTTCTTACAATTATAACACGATTTATGAACTGGAGTTCTATAGAAGGATTAAGATTTAAAATATTTTTTGGTATCTAGTCTGATTAAATTTAGGATCGAGTTGTATTTTTTAGCCTCACTTTGTATTCCACATATAGACAGTTAGGCAGAAACATCAAGGAACCTAATGTGAAGACAGTCTGTTTCCATTACAATATTTCCGTGCCTTGTTTGCCACCGAATTCTTGAGGCATTGCGTGCTGAGCGGCGGAAGTTAACGCCGCATTTTGCCTCATTATCAGAGTGAGGAAATCAGAATATAAAATATTTTATTACGCTGAGTGGGGATCGAACCCACAACTGTCTCAATTACTCACACGACTTCTAAAAGATGATTTATGGAAGATATAAAAGATAACTCTTGAACAAAAATTTTATAACATATGTGGCAGAAATATTTAAATCAGGGCAGACACAATACTTTACCGTTAGAAAAAAAGTTAAAACTATACATTTTCTAAAATGCATTTCTTTTAACCACATTAGTTTTCCATTATTTTTTTTCTTATATAATAATACATATTTTTATAGTTCAAACAGTATGCAGTTTTTCCTATATTAAAATTCGTTTTATCGCTAAAATCTTTTCCATTCACTCCGAACAGGGCACGTACTCGGAGCAGTGACGGATTATGATGAATTTATATATTGGATATTTCTGTGGCTCTATTGATTTTGATTGATGATGGCTTAGTAAATAGCTAGTTATAGCTTAATGTGGAACCTTATTTATATAAATAAGGGTCGCGTCCACTGCCCTTGCGTAAATATTGATGTATCGGGATTTTTATACGTTTTTGTTTTAGGTAGCAAGTAATAGACATGTTGTTATTGTTGTATATTTTTTGTATTTGTTTGTTGAGTGGTCGAAGAGTAAAGTTGAGCATTATGAGTTAGATTTCCAATCAGGATAGTATATATATCCCAAGCTTAATATGCAATGCCAGAAGAATTCGGTGAAAAGTGGCGTCAGAAATGTTTTAACAATAGGATCCCAGGTTCCCTCTACTTACTCCGCTATGTGCGGGATAAAGCGTAAAGATAAAAAATATACAATTTATTTTTGTATTTAAGCAAATTATATTTTCGCACTATCATTTACCATTCGACAGTTTAGCTCAATAAGACCGAATTACATTACGCTGTACAAAGAACTAGGTAGAAGTTAGTACGGCGCCTCCAGTCCGCTTAGTTATGAAATATTTATGAGAAAACCGTTTTCATTTCGAAGCTCTATGCCTCCACGTGAATTTCCAAGGTAACTTTTGAGGGATATAAATGGTCCTCTATAATTATGTTTAAAGCGAATACAAGACGAATGTCTGAATGGCCTTAGAACGACGCTTATTTCACTTGCTTTACTTCAATATTATTTGGAATTATATACACAGTTATTAGTAAATGTTTATTTTTCTTTGTTTAGGCTGTTGGAATAATATACTTTTTATTATATTTGACCTATATATATTCTTTGGTTTTGAGTTCCACCACCCTACATACAATGCCTCCAGAATTCGGTGGAAAGCGGGGAACGAAAGAAAACGAAATTTACATTCCCAGGTCTTCTGCATACCCTGCTGTGCTACGGGATTCAGAATGATGCTAAAAAAATCGTAGTGTTAAAACAATCCGATCCCCACTTTTCACCTAATTCTGGAACTATTGCGTGTACGTACCAGACCAAGAAAATGAAAATACTAAACATTTAATTTTCCCGAGGGGGAGTTCAAACACACCACCTGTGTCATGTCCTGGCATTTATTTAATTATTATCAATATAAATAACATACTGACAAAAATCTCTTTACAGAACAAAAACTTACAGAATATAAAATTTTATACCGGCTCTAAACTATTACTATTTAGACCAATATTTGTATTAATGATTGATATTGAGTCATTATCATCAATCATTTGTAGATGAACGATGAGTCCACTATATTTTGTACTCGTATTTAGTCGTCATCACTTAGTATTGTGTACAAACAATAATACCCTGTTGCTGGTTTTTGCGTTTTTAGCATAGAATTTAGTTTTAGTATGAATCGACACTAATATTGTTGAAGAATTTGTTTGAGTGAATGCCCTTATCTCAAGAACTACTGATTCTATTGAGGAAAGCTATTAACTTTTTATTCTAGCGGCACGCATGAGATACACTCATACACAACAAGGTAGGCAGAGCGAACCTAGTGTGAAGACACTCCGCTCCCCATTTTTCACCGAATTCTGGAGGGCGTGTTACGTCAGAATGAAGAAAATAGAAATATTAAATATTGCATTTGCTCAAGTAGTAATCGAACCCACAATCTGTCGCGTTTATAGTCACATTTTGTGCCCCTGTGCCACGACTGACCTCATAGCTATTAACTTAGTTATGAAATTTAGCTTTTCGTTAATCGTTTAGACCTACTGTTATCTGAAGCACGAGTGGGTGCCAAACACTACTACTTTATAATAACCAGGTTTCTTATTTATTCCTATAACATACTAGAGAACATATGAAAAAGAAACCTATTTGATATGCCATTTCATTGAAGGATGCTGAACAATAACTGTATTGTTTGTTTTAACCTGAGGAAAATGCTTTCAAAGATTTTCTGAGTTGCTTTGTCCGTCGAGATTTCTAACAAGACTTTCGTTCAATTCGAATTTATCTCGGAATGTATTGAGTCTGATTCAAAGAAAATATAGGTTACCTTGCAATTGCCATTTCTTATGATCTTTTGTTATTTTAAATAAGTCTTCGTTGTGTCTAATAATAAACATTATGAAATTATATTTTTCAGTAGATCTTCATTTATGTATATAAAAAAAAAATATTTTACACATAGATTTTACGCAAATATACCTAGTGTTAATATTTGATGGAACAGACGTTAAATATGTTTTTGGGCTTATTAATTATTGTATAGCTACTGACAAATACATGGATTTATACCTTTATGAAGCATTTCAATTATTTAATAAATTATAATTATTATAATGGTCGTCGCCCAGAACTTTATTTTCATACTTGAAAATCCATTTTTTCCCCGTTCCTTTAGGAGAATTGAGAAACCCTATGCTCTCCAACATTACTTTACCTTTCGTTACTCTACTGTTTCCTTCTACTCCCTGTAGGTGAATGACGAACAGCGCTCAAACAAGAGTACTGGATTTAGAAAGTTGAAAAGCAGATAATTTAGGGAGTGTAGGTAAACGTTAAGGAAGATTTTTTCGAAATTCTTACGAAACCGGTAAAACCAAGATTTTCCACTTTATAAATGCATTATTATAGTATATAATTTCTATTTGTTCCAGCTACGACGGCCGTGTAAAGGGACCGACAGCGCACTGGGCGGACGCGTCGCTGGCTGGGCGGGCGAGATGGCACGCCTCGCCGCACTCTGCCCTACGCATACGAGACGTGGTGCCCACTGATCGAGCGCTGTACAGATGTAGAGTTGATTTTAAAGTATCTCCGACAAGGAATTCGAAGTTCGTTCTGCATGTTATTGGTAAGACTGCCTTTTTTAATTCGTAATTATTATAATACATTGTAGGTCTTCCTACAAAAGAGCATGAAAATAATTTATCTACTTTAAGGTCGTCATGGCGCAGCAGCAAAGGTGACTGACTATAAACGCGACGGTTATGGGTTCAACCTTCACCTGAGGAATAAGAAGATATTTTCATTTCCTTGCATTTGTAACAATAAGTCATGCAACTCAACATGCAATACTATGAAAAATGGGCATAAGTGGGGAATGTAGTGCCTAAATACCAGGTTCCCTCTACCTTCCCTGTTATATGCACGATAAAATGTGATGCCGAAAAAAATATATACCAGTATATATTAATGATCTATTTCATAATACTATTCCTACTAGCGTCCTCAGAATATTATAATTTAAAATAATTTTCAAAGCTTCTACAAAGTCTGACACAATTTCATAATAATAACCTACTTTCATTAAGTATCAAACTAATAAATATCAAAGTATCTCCGTGAAAGTTCTCGCCATACGTAATCAGTTTAAAGTTAGTGCCTCGAATCTCCTCGCTCTACTTGTTGCTATATAAAACGTTATAGTTCATACAAGTTAGTCAAAGAAGCTAAAGCACGTACCGCCCAAATATATTAGGTCCATCGAAGCACGCTATCGAAATTGAGTTAGATTGAAAATTAACTTCGCCCGCTTCTAGTTGGGGAGTTTGAAAGTTTTTCGTGTTTGAAATTTTTGAAGTTACACGGCGTGTGGTGTGCTTGTTGCCAGCTTTCTGTTTATAAGTATGTATATTTGTAAAAAAATACAAAAGGAATTAGTTTTAATCTTTTTCTAACTCATTTGCTTATTTTAACGAATTTTCTTTATTTTAACTATTTTATAATAGATAAATATTTTTATTATAATTTTTCTTATACTCTATCCTATCTCGAAAATGAGTTATTTTCTTAAAGGGAATGCAATCTCTGGTCTGCTATATGAAGTGTCACGTTGAGTTTCGCCACTCAACAAGCAGTATCTGAAAGAACAAACGACAGAATACTGGTTGTGGGCGACGGAGAGTTTTGACACAAGGTTTTTTACAAAACAGAATAAAGAAGTAATAGTAATAGATACTCTCATATTCTTCTCCATTTTCTGTTGGTGTGTTGGTTAGTTTCTGGAAATCGAACCCACGAGAGTCGTAGGTACAGTCACTCATAATACATAACATTATTAGACTAAACAATATATATATTTTATTATTTATACTGTAAATGTAAACATGGTTACGAAATTATAATATGAAAATTTCATAATATATAAACATATTAATATTAATATTCAATATAAAAGCTTAAGTGGACAGAACTACCTAGAATTGTCTTTATTCCATATTTCCAAGAAGAACATTTTCAATATTCTTTTTAAGTATTCTTCTTATTTTATTTTTACTATTTTCATTACATGTAGTCCATTAGACTGTGAAAGCACATATGGATTTCTTTTAATGGATAAACTAGGTACTATCTCTGTAAGCGATAGTAGATAATGTAACATAGGATTGAAATTAAATTCGGAATTTAACGTAAAATGCTTTGTTTTTAAATACGATACGCTGTATCCCGCACATCCCGCTAAAAGGAACCTGGGAACCTAGCGATTAGAAACTCCATTTCCATTAACTTTCTCACTTTCCGTCAAATACTGGAAGCATTGGGTGTTGAGTGGCGAACTCAACGCCGCGCTTTGCCTCGTTACCAGTGTGAGAAAATTAAAATAACAAATATTTCGCTTCCTCGAATGGGAATCGAACCGACAACCTGTTGCGTTTACAGGCACATGTTTATGCCTCTAGGTAACGACTGGCCTCAAAATGTATGTAACATATTTAATGACAACTTATTTACGAGTATATCAATAGTCTATTGAACCTGTTACCATATCATACAAGCAACTTAAGACTAAGTCTCAACTATACCACAAGGGTCTCAAACCTCTATAATTTAAATGTAACTGGTTGTAATCTAACCTAGAGTTATCACCGTGCCGTCCTCCCGTGAACAAGGATTCGAGATGTTCAGTTTGATAAATAACCTTTTAGTTAAAAACGTATCAATCACTCCGTCTAAGAGCTGACGACGAAAGAGGGAAGATTTTCCCCAGGACTCTTGAATCAGTGTACCATTAGTTTTTTGTGAAAAGATCTTAACTCTATTCAGAAGACCCGTGTCACTTGTATGTATGTATGTATATATGCTTTTTATATGTATATAATATTGACACTATTGTAGCTCAGTGGGATAGTATCTAAGTACCTATATATAAGATGGTTGTGGGTACGATGTTCATCTAGGGAGGGTTTATATTTAAATAATTTTCATTTATTTGGTAAGGCTATAGTAAGGTTGAGTTCTACTAATCAAAACATATTATTCAGATTGGGAAAGAGTAGAACAGAGTCTTTTAAAACCAAATAATTTCAGTAGTATAAAACAAAATATTAAATATAAATAAAACCGCCGCCTACTCCTTTCAAGATTTAGTCAATAACTTTAGTTCATATTATAATAAGTAACTTATCTTAATAATATTATACGTATGTTGCTCTGGGCGCTACGAAAATGGAAAACAAATTAATGACATGTTTTCGGAACAAATTAAATACGAAGCTATTATACATATATATACAGTCTACAAAGAGCTATAAATGTATATATCATATTCAAATCTCTCGGTAAGAGATGAGCAAATTTCAAGTGAAATTAGAAACGTTAGACTCATTTAACGAATCAATCTTGTCTCAGTAACGCACTGAATATTCAATTACTGGGTACACTTTGCTTAACTTGAGTTATTCGAAATTGTTTTAAGTGTGTTTTAAGTGGTTTAGTGTTGTTTTTTATGGTATAAAGGTTTTAGAGGTGTTTTAAGTAATTAAGACATGTTTCTTATTAACATTTACGGAGAGTGTGGGTTCGATTCCCATCATGAACTAAACGTAAAGTTCTATCAAATAATATACAAGGAAAATCAGAGAACAATGGATTCTTAAAAAACAATCACGCCATAATTATGTACAGAAAATAATAAATTACCTATGTAGGTACCTAAATCTATATACAGGGTGGAATTGTCAGCGCCACTTTAAATGAAACCACAGTTTTAACTACTCTATAAAAGCCTAATATAATTCGGAAAAAAAATAATTCCCAAAAATGAAAAAGTTATTTTTTCAAACAAAATAAATAATAAAATTATCGTTTTAAAATAAAACGCCATTTGTAAAGTATAACATAGGCACGCACACACTTACCTGTCAAAGCGGCAACGTCGCATACGTATGTGTGTATGCGTGACACGAAATACAGGTATGGATAAAAATCGTGAAATGAAAAAAAAATCCTACGTCCAAACCGTTGAAGTACCTTGATTATTTTTTTTAATTCTGGGTTTGAAATATTTTACCCTATATGCAGTTTCAGTAAAAGAAGCGCTGCCTCTTCCACCCTGTATATTAAATCGAAAGGTCACTCAGTCATCACGAAATCTCAGAAACTACAAGTGCTAGGAATCTCAAATTTTGCATAGGAGTTACTTATAGGACTTAAGTGCTCGCTAAGAAGGGAATTTGCAACATTCGACTTCTAAGGGGTTGTTTTTAGGGTCGAAAGTTTGTATGAAACTTCGTAACTACAAATGTTAGAAGTCTCAAATTTTGCATAGACGTCACTAGGACGTAGTCATGGAGACAGAAATTAATAAAAACATAGTTCACGCGGGTGTAACCGCGAGAGGGCCGCTAGTATATTATATAGGATTGTATCAATTGTATTATATATACGGTGTTCTATGATTTTACGATAGTACAAGTTCTGCATATTTCGAAGCTATATATGAATTGTCCAATTATGATATTATACTATAAACGATGTTCTAGTTTAATGATAATGATTCTGATTATCTATTCGATTGTCAATAATTAATAGCTTATTATTAGAAATAATTATGCCTATTGCTCTTATATTGTATTGCATTTACTATATGCTTGCATAACATAAAATTTAATAGCTATTAGACAATCAAAGCATATTTTTTACGAAGATTTTTATACACAATTTGAAATTTCTCATTGTATAAGTTCTCATTTATTGTTATTATTATTAGGGTTCTTTAGCCAAATAGCAAAATACGGAACTCTCATAGATTAGTCTCACCTGTCTGTCCCAATTTTTACTTAAACTTTGAAACTTGGTAGGTAGACATTATTTTCATGTTACGCATGTGGTAACTAGACAAAGCGCAGCGTTTAGTTTTGTCAGTCAATTCATAATATTATAAGAATTGGACGAAAAGTGGGGAGCATAATGTATTGGAAAACTAAATTTCGTCTGCCGTTTCTGCTGTATGTGTCAAGCTAAAATAAAAAGGGGAAGTCGTGTAAGCACTCATTAATTGACGATTAAATTCAACTGAACTTAACCAAGGCAACTAAACTGCAAAGTATATATTTTTTTGGCAGTGGGAACCATTGTAAGTGGCATTGCGTGTTGAGTTGAGCTCATTGTCGCCTCGGCATTGCCTCGTTACCAGAGCGTGAATGAAAACATTAAATATTTAATTTCCACGAGTAAGAATCGAACCCACGATTACCGTTATTAGTCAAACCTTGTGCCCCTGCGTCGAGACTGGGTTCAATAGCCCGAAAATTCTTATTATAAAAACAATTCAATTTAATTTGAACATCCAAAGCCAATATCATTAATTTCTATAAAACTAACACAATTTTAAGTTTCCCTCGAGATATAAAAGCTCTATTAAGCTTCGTTTTATCTTCAACAATAATAGAACATTTTACGCCTATCCCTTTTTATTGCTGATGGCATATAACTTGACTTGACTACCGCCAGAGTGGGTACCGTAAAGTAAAGGTCTAGTTAGAATTTTGACGTACAAAAGAGATTTAAATGTGTTTGTTTTGGTTAAATAATCCTAGTTTGGTTTATTTTGTAGGGGGATTCAGTAAAGTTCAGGTTAAATTAGCTTAAAAGGAGTAAATATTGTTAATCCATACAGCAACATCAATTATCTTATAATTTATATATTTTATAACACTCACTCACTTAATATACATGTAGGTAGTACGTATATGTATTTGACTATCAATTTGTATTTACTTATTTATGTTTTTAACATATTATTTGAAACGGTCGATACAACCTTTCTAATAAATAATTCATTCCATGAACACGAAATTGATCTAACATTAGTGTAGTGAGTCCCCAAGGCCCGAGTATTAGAGACCCTTTTGTGAATCGGCTCGTTGGTTATTTAAAGCATTTTAAATATTCATTTGAATGATAATCACATGCTGTTTTAGAAATACTTAAGTTGTGATTTTGATTTCGAATAAACTGTAATTTACCTGTCGTAGGTATTTTACTTACAAGCATGTGTAAAGTACACGGAGGTTGCGAGTTTGATATCCACTCAGGGGTATTAATTGTTATCATTTTATCGCTCTGAAAAAGAGAGTGTGGTGCTGACTACCGCTACTGAAATTCTATAAGATATAAAAGATAATATCATAAACTATAGCTTAATGAATGAGATAATTTTTTTTTACCTATGGAATTTAGTATAATAAATTCTGTTCTTTCAATTTTCATCTTCATCCATTGTTTTAAAAAAATAACAATTACAATAAATAGACATGAATTAAACACATAACGAATGTTAAAAATTTCAATAAATCATCGAAACAAAACGATTGCTTTCAATCATGTGAAAATATGCAAATTGGCATTTATTTAACCTTAAAGTACACGGGTGGGGTCTAGGTAGACCCCAAGCTCTGTTTATATATTTTACCTATATGGGGACACTTACAGACTCCACCCGTAATTTTACGTAGTATTTTTTTTCCATGCGTAACCAATTATTTGCCATTACACAAAATTGTGCGGGATTCCAGTGTTTAATAGTTTTAAATAGAGCAAATTTTATTATAAATAATTTTTTTTCTTTCATTTATGTGATATTTATTCCTTCTTTGTTAGAAAATAATAATACTTTAATAAGAAATTGACGATTCCGTTAAATTTTAGTACATTTGTAAACTGCTTAAAAAGTATCTAAAAATGTTAATTTCCTAAAAATGTTGATTTCTTATAAATATTGACACGTTTTATTTAAATAATTTTAATTGATATTGGGTATATTTTGCGAAACACTCAAATTAAAAAAAGATATAGAGATAGGTACTTGTAGACCCCACCCGTGACGAAAATTACCATAAAGAACGCGTTTATTTATAGGTTAAAATTTTGTGTATCTTTTCGATAAATTATATTATTTCATGGATATTTAAACTCGGGTTGTATAAAGTGCGTTAAAGGTCGATCGGAATCCAACATAAAAAAATATTGAATGAACATAATCTGTCAAAGCTTAGCCGATTTGTATTGCCTGCATTTGTTGGATATTTGATCAAAATACGTAAATAAATAATATTACTTTTTATTAGTTAAGTGTTATTGGGAGTTATTGCGTAAAAAAGTTAATATTGAAAAACTGTATTTTGCATACTATAATATTTTTATACGCCATATTCTTTTCAAATATTTATATGACACATATTTTTTTTATATATGGCCAAAATATCGTAGTTTGTCACAAAATTGATTTGGTGAATTTATTTATTTACATGACATTACAAATTTATTTGTAATGGCACATCTTCTGACTGTAAATGCTGCTTACATACACAACTTACATTTTCCGCTCGGGAGAATAAGTCATTTTAGTTTTCCTCGTAGTAAGAAAAAAAATCACGGCATTGGGTACTGCAACTCAACACCTAATGTCTCAAAAATTACTACCTGTAATAATTCTACTTACCCATATGTGCTCCGTTTAACTTGCGGAAATCGGAATCCTTAATTATATTTCCATTTTCTCAAATAATAATAAAATCAATTCCATTCCAATCATTCCATAGATATTACAGAAATATTTTTAAAACTCCCATCAATAAGCTGAGGTTTGATGTTCTGTATCAGCTGCGTAGCCAGTACAAGTCACCTGGGCCGGATGTCCTGTAAATTTATGTGTCGGAATATCGGAACGATGCCAAACGGTATGGCGGTCTGTACAACGAACTCCTTGCCAATGCGGCATTACTAAATTGTTTATGGGTGCGATGTCAAAAATATTGAGATTTAGTTTTATTTATTGGGTATTTTGTATTCTGGACTTAGTTTGGGTGGTTCGTTGGGTTCGCTGTTTAGAATCTTGGCAAGGGACTAAGTAAATTTCTGTTTATAGGAAACATTGTGAGGGCAGTCGTAGCGCCGGAGCATAAGCGTGTGACTGTAAACGGTTGTGCCTTCGATTCCCACTCCAGGAAATGAAATATGTAAAATGTTCAATTCCTCGCTCTAGTAATGAGGGAAAGTGCGACGTTGAGTTCCTTCACTACTTAGCACGTATACGCACTCCAGAATTCGATGGAAAGTAGCGGTGTCGTAATGAGAATGGAGTAACTAAACATGAGGTGACCAGGTTCCCTCTGCCTACCCAGCATGAAGATAATACTATCTTTATTTTGTTTACATAATACCTAAGCCATTCTTCTGTTAAGTACAATAAATACAGTTGTAAAACTAAAGTCTAATATCTTTAATTCGGGGAACTTGGTTGACCATCGTGGACATAGTATCGGTGATAATGGAAGTGGTGATCTTAATCTATGGCGCTTCATTTTTTCTGGCCAACCCGCTAGAAATAAAACTTTATGCTATATCCCGCACATAGCAGAGTGAACAGAGGGAACCTGTGGACTAAGTGGTAGGACCCTCCACTTCTAATTAAGACATTTCCGTTCTCCACTCTCTGCCAAATTCTGAACTCATTGCGTGTTGAGTGACGGAACTAAGTTCCGTCGCTTTTAAGCCGCTCTTTCCCTCGTTAACAAGCAAGAAATAAAGCGTGGAGTTAAAAAAAAACATATAATATCTTAATATTTTTTTCCTTAAACCTCGCATTTTTCGCCAATAAACGTGTGGTGGTGCCTTATTCATGAAACACAAAAGGCAACACAGATTGAAACAATATAAATAAATCAGAACTACCCTCACCAGGCTTTCATTATCTATTGTCTTGTTTGTCCGTTAAATGTGAAATATTAATTTGCACTTTTAAATAGCAAATGTCGATTACGTACGAGAGTATGAGTATTTTTAATTACTGCGAAATATTAAACCGTATGATTTGTAAATTAACCAGTGTAAAATTAAAATGTGCAGTTTAAAGAAAAAAAAACTTTAATTAACTCGTTCGTTATATTATAACTGAAATCATTAAAACCTCTGAACCATGACTGGAGAAAGCACTACCACTGATATGACTATATGTAATTACGAAACGTTCAGTGTTGTCTGTGCATTTGACCAGTTTTATTTAAACCTGTCCCAGTCCTGTCCTTAATTAAAATAACAAAATGAAAAATGTTAAATTTCACAATATATTATTTACAACTGCGTTACGTAATGCGTTTTAATTTAAACCGAACTGGAGTCAACCAACCGTTAGCGCTGGTATTGTTTTATTAGTCGTTTTACATTTTATACATGTGTATATACAGACAGACAGTATAAGCGCGATGGTTATAGATTATTTTTGGGCAAATGAAGATTAAATTTAAATTTTGTAAGCCAAATTGCGGCGTTTAGCTCCGCCGTACAATACTACACATTAAATACAACTCGGGCGTAAAATAGAGAACGAAGTGTTGACACTAAATTATCTCTCTATCTATCGATTTTTTTATATGATTTCGCAATGCTATAAGAGAATTAAAAGTATTTCTATCTCAAAAATAAAAAAAAATCCAGTGAGCCCATTGTGGCGAAAAGGTATGGGTTGTGGGTTGGATATCCCCTCGAGGAAATAATATTTTTAATATTTTCATTTCCTCGTGCAACGTGGCTAAACACTGGCAAACTTCAATTTGAACGATTCAATTATATTACACGAAAAAAGCTTGGAGCTAATATAAATAGTATAAAAAAATCATTTAGATTTCCAGAATAAGCAAATCGAAATTTCTAATCCTACTCAGAACAATGAAATTAATTTCTCAGAACTTTATGGCTTTATACTGCTTAACGTCGTAAGTAAGGTATTAATTTGAAACTTAGTTCTTTGGTTTCTATATTGATAATGGGTATCATCAAAATCTATTGTCTAACTGATTATTACATTTTAGTTGATATAAAAATATAATATACTTGTAAAAAGAAAAAAAATACGACAATTATGTTAGTTATCATAAATGAAAACACTCGAGGCAATTTTTATTTAATTGTATACAAAAAATGTTAAATAATTTCTTTTTTTTTTTGCTTTACTCTATTTGATTATTACCCACAAACTCTAATATATGACACTGCCGTACTCTACTTGTCACCGAATTCTTCAGGCATTGCGTATTCAGTGGCAAAACTTAACGCGACGAGTTTACCAGAATGACCAAATAAAAATATTTATTAAATCATTTCCCTGAGTGGGAATCGAACCCACAATCACTGTTATACATCCACTCATAAATACAAATAACATTGTCACAATGACTATAGAACCAATTCCTCCTGCAACATAAAACAGATACATACTCCTTGAAAGAACTCATTATAACATACCAAAAACTGGAAGGGATTA
Source organism: Heliconius numata (assembly GCA_016802625.1). NCBI lineage: Eukaryota > Metazoa > Arthropoda > Insecta > Lepidoptera > Nymphalidae > Heliconius > Heliconius numata. Next base: position 12,441 of record JAEBDU010000046.1, on the reverse strand, counting down.
GACAATAAACTAGACTTCCTAAGTGTTGGAAGATATTAAAAAAACTGTTGAGTACTACATTGAACGCGATCAAACAATGTCACCCCACTGAGTGTGTGAAATTCGCGAACCCCTTTTTACTTTAATGAGGAACTTCCCTGTTCACTGATTTTGAATATGAATTGGAGAGCGTTTTGAAGAAGTATCGCAAATAGCGTGGGGCGTTAAGTGTTATAAAAATATTGTTTTTCAAGTAGGTGCTACGGTTTTTCTTTTTGTATGGATTGACGTTATAATTAAATTTATTTTTGCTTCACTCTGTATCCCGCATATAGCACGGTATGCAGAGAGGTCTGGCAACCTAGTGTTAAGACATTCCGTTCAATTAAGTCACTTCCGTTTCCCACTTTCCATAGAATTCTGAGGCATTATGTGTTGAGTGGCGAAACTCAACGCAGCGCTTTTCGTCATTACCAGAGCGAGGAAATGAAAACATTGAATATTTCATGCTTGCTTGTGAAAATATATATTATCATATTTTTGCATACATTTATACGTAAACATAAATGCACAAATAAAAGTAATGTAGAGTAAAAAATATATATTTCAAAGAGATATCCAAGTAACTATAGTTTAGTATATTTTTTTAAATTTATGTATAAATAAAACATCTTATATAAATAAAAAAAAACTGTATTGTATAAAAATAGAAAAACTTACAAAAAGCAATTCTATAAAAAAGAAACAACTTTTGTTACCCACAATTTAAGTATAATATTCCAAATAACATTACATCAGTGCATAATACCGTCTAACTTTTATTCACGTGTCTCCCATTTGAACGTGAAACAACGTCAAAGCACAACAGTAAACGTTCATAGCGCTTGTACCGAGAGTTCTAAGCGTTTAAAACAAAATTCATATTCTGAATGAAAAATGCTATCTCAAAAATCACAATAACCATGATGAGATTGCTTTGGGTCTAAAGTAATTTGTCCGGGGTGAATCCACCAGGCCTTTATTTTAGCAATATAAGGCAGGAAAAAGTTTAATATAGCAAACTCAATTATAGTCACCTCGTGTGCCCCGGATTTATACCTCGTTTCCCTTCAGAAGTCCATGTTAGACATAAGTATTAATTTTCATAGTCGGTAGTCAGCTTCGATGGGGATTAGAAAAGTTTTGAGTTTGCTGTTGTTAAGCTGAAATCGATCTGATAGGGTAACAATGTTATATAGTTTTCTTTGAGCTTCATGCTGTATTCCAGTTATCACAGGTTAGTCAGGGGGAACGTGGGAACGTTCCCATTAAGACACTTCTATTTCCCATTTTCCGCCGAATTTGAAATCAACACCGTGTTTTTGTCTGGACAAAAAATTGAAGAAATGAAAACGTAAATATTTCGTTTTCTTAAGCGGGAATCGAAAAAGTCCTGTCGCGACTTGTGTGCGACAGGACTGCGTCCATGATTGGCTTTTAAATACATATTATTGTACCATATTATCTTTTATTTTTCTGTATTTAATCTTTTGGGAACCATTATTTCTATTTATTTTTCATTTAATTAATATACATTTATACATTAAATTGGTATTTTAATATTCTAAGAGAAAGAGGTTTTGTGTTCAGTGGTGAACTTATGAAATTTATGAAGACAGGATAACTACATATTTGTAATGAGATTATAAGTTTGCCGTCGTCGTGTGGGTACAATTCCTACTCGGAGCAATGAATATTTTTGTTTCCTCGCTCTGGTAACAAGACGATGCGCGGCGTTGAGTTCCGCCTCTAAAGATGCAATGTCTCAAAAATTCGGCGATGTGTAGAAAAGAGGGTGCCGTAACACTGACTATTTCTCATTTCTTTAGACGGGCTATCAGCAGCCACTATGTTATAAAGTTACTACTTAAAAAGAGATAAAATTAAAAAATAACAAAATACGGAGTAGCGTAATTCTGTCTCCGCAATATGTAGTAATAGTAAAACGTGAATCTCTCATTTCTTGTAACTAACACACTTAAGTGAACCACTCAGTTTGATGAAGTCACTTAAAGCATTACAGCACGATAAGCCATCGACTGGAGTATTTTCTAAGATAAACTTAAGTAATATATTTAGATCTTATATTTTTTTAATTATTATCAAATTATTTTTTTTGTGTTCTCATTCGCGGCTTTAAATGAAACTTAAAAGAAGATGTAAGTAAGCTACCATAAATCTGTCTGCCAAATTTCATGAAATTTCATTTAGCCATTTTTAATAAAAATAAACAAATATTTGGTTAAGGCAATGCAGGTACTGCGAAGAAATGAAAATATATTTAATTTCGGGCCGAACTCACACCTATCGTGAGGCGGCCTATTTAGGGCGAAGCCGCGCGCTGTACTAGTTAATTATAAAATACACAAAATCGTATAATCGAAATCTTGAACCAGTGAAATATTCAAATTAAATATTAAAAATCTTAATTTCTACATTTTGGTTGTTTTAGAATTATTCTATACACAAAATATTCTTATATAAATCTTAAGAAGTTAGCAGTCGGTAGAATTTAAATGTGTCATGACCTCACTTCACACTTTCAATATAAAGCTTGTTTTAACTAGAGCAGAAGAAGGTCAACGTTTGTTGGTTTTTCAATGTCTCGTTGCACGGACTTTGTGTTATTATTATGGAAATTTCATTACATTTTTGGCTGCATAATGTGCTTGAATAATTTTACTTGGCCTTTTTCATATATATTATACATATGTATATACTTTGGGAATGGCGTATAATATAAAGCTAGCTTTTTAGCTAAGCTTTTGTAGCTATCCTATTAAAAGAAAATGTTGTATCTTTACTTCTTTAATTATGAAGCCAAAGAGTTTGTTTGGTTGGACAGGCTAATCTCAGGAACTACACTAACTAACCTGCATTGTGCAGCATACAGAGCGACGCTAAAAAACAATCTTTGATGAACATTTAAATTATTGAAAATTTTAATACATTTATATACATACATATTTGGGTCATTTCAAAAAAAACTTGTTAACCTAAATGAAGCCTATAACTTCAATACAATGTGAAAATTTCCCTCAATGTGATAATATCACTGTAATTTGATTGGATCCACTGGATTGCGGGCGCCGTAGATTGCTTTTTTGCGTGCTTATTTCTTTATAACTGCTCAGGAAACCAATCTGTTCGATATATCTTTATTATTCATAGTTTTCTGATCACGTTTAATTATGGAAATGAATTAAGCAATAATTATATTTTGGTACGAATATCTGATTTCATTTAAATTATGAAAAATAATAGCCAAAATAAGAAATTAATGTATTAAGATCCCTAAGTAATTTTCTTAATACAAGGAAAAGCCTTAATCATAGCGTTTAGGCGACAATGCCCAATGAAAATTATGATATAGATAGATTACAGTAACAGATTACATATTATTACCCATTATTCTTTTATACATTCAAATTTCTTAACATTGTTACAGAGCTACCAGAAAAACCAAGAATTTTTGACGAAGAGGACAAAGACGTGGTTGGCGTTGCCGGTCCCTATATAGAAGATACAAGCTTAAAGCTCACCTGTGTTGTAAGTGGAGGTAAAATTAGCGTCATAATTATGGTATAATTATATTTAAATTATAACTTTGTATGACATTACATTTCTACTAGAGTAAACTTTTTCTTTCCTTTACGCCGTGTGTCGTTTATACACGTCATGCTTTATCCCGTAAATATAGCACACTAGGCAGAGGGAATCTGGGAAGACTAGTGTTAAGATATTCCGTTCTCCACTTTCCGCTGAATTCTTTGAGACCGAGAAAATGAAAATATTAAATATTTGGAAATCAATCGAGTGGAAATCAAATCCATGGTGGGTTTACAGTCGCCCCTGCGCCATGACTGGCCTTAAAAAAATATAATAAAGAAAAGTATAAAAATAGACACAGTCATAACAAAGTAAAATGATCTATTAAACTAATGCTCATAATTATTTTATTTCTATCACAAGCCAAATCATCTAAGCTAAATATACAAATATATAATATAGACAACAAAAGATACCCTTTCCAATTCCATCATTCGAAATAACAGCCGTTTTAACTATTTCCTTTGGCTATATTCGTAATAATTGTCTAGAAAATTTAACTTTTATTCACGTAACAACACAATGGCGTCAGAATAGCAGCGATTTTGGTCTATTGTTACTCCAGCGTGACCCGCTAAACGAAGTGATTAATTTAAAAAAAAAACTCCATAGAATATGACTTAATGTACTATAAATGAAGGTTCCTTTTGTTCACCTGCATGTTAACGCATGCAAATAATATTATGGAATAACAACAGGTTTTTCTATTGTTGGAAGGACCTTTGTGAAAGTAATTAGAGTGTGTTTAATTAGTATTAATTTTGTTAGTAATGGTTGTGCGTTTAAGATCTATTTGATTTTTTTTAGTTTAATAATGCTACTAGTATTGGGGGAACTTTGTTTTATAATTAGTATTAGTTTGGCGTTTTTAAGGAGGCGGAATATAAAGCAGTCTTAGCATTCAATTCTTTCTATATATTCTCGCCAAAAAATAAAATAAATAATTAAAACATTTATTACGCATGGACGTCGGTATGTCTAACAGATAGCAGGGTAGGCAGAGGGATTCTACGTACCTATTGTATTGAAATACCCCTTTCCGTGAAGGTACTTCTATTTTCCACTTACCCTGAATTCTCGAAGCATTGAGTTTTGAGTGGCGAAACTGAACGCCGCGCTTTGCCTTGTTACCAGAGCGAGGAAATTAAAGTATTTCATATCAGACAGAAAAAAGATAACAGAAAAAGATATTACCAATATAAACACTCGCATACAATTATTTAAAAAAAAACAATCAATTCTTTAATTTTCATATACATTACTAAATATTATAATAATATACCATCATATTAAGGAAAATCACATGAAGGATACGCAAAACAAATAATTTCAATTGTCATTAGGAATTACATCTCAGTAGAGCAATTAACGCGGAGTGGCGGCTCTCGAGTTAGCTACGTTTTTGGCACGAACGTGTCAAGCTTAGCTTGTTATGTGCATTGTTTGTTTGATATGTAGAGTTCGTACGTATGTATATGTAAAGTGTTGTCATGTCCATACAATTACTTCTATGTAGGAAAACTTCTATGTGTTCTTATAATCAAAAGGGATTTTTTGATAATTGATCGACTGATAGTTAACAATTAAATAGTATTTTCTTATACGCTTCCTTTATAGTTAAATATTCATGCCCGACCGTGATAACGTCAAAGCTATACAAAAATCCTCTATCTTGTATATAGACTACATAATCTTATGGTAACCAAATAGGTTTATTTGTAATATTATATTATTTTATTTTACAATCATACATCATTAATAATACATTTTATGACAAACTTATAAAATAGCATTAACCTGAATTTAAAAAAGACTAATCCAAGTCCTTATCATTTACACAACTTTATTTAGCTTCTTGCTCATCCGTAGTATGGTAACCAGAAAATAACGTAGTACCAATCGTCACGATCTCTACAAGCCTCCTTCAACCTTTCCACTGTCACCTACCTCTTAATACATGGACATGTTCACAGGGCGTTTCATGCTTTTTCCCGTGACATGTGACATTTCCAGTATCATCCATACTATTTGCCTGTCTTAGCACTCACTTTTGTTTCACATTTTGTCTTTTTTATCTATTCTTTTTGCCATTCTTTCGCCATTCCTTCTTTTGACATGCCTAAGGCATCTAAGCAAGTTCTTCTTAATTCTCACTATGCCAAATTCCCTGGTACCCGCCATTCTGTATATATCTTAAAACAAAAAAATAACAAAATTTTTTCACACAGGTAAACCAATGCCTCGCCTTCGTTGGTGGCGTGACGACAAAGTAATATCAAAATTGGAGCCAGTTGAAGATGAAACACGGCTCAGTCTACTTGAGCTAAGGATACCCAAACTCTCGAGAGAATACTTCGAAGCTGTGTATACGTGTACAGCGGATAACACCGCTTTGGTGCCACCTTTGCGGGTCAACGTTCAAATCCAGTTATACTGTAAGTAACTTGCTAGTTATAAGATGTTTTATAAGTATTAAATATCCAATCCTTTATCCAATATTGTACTCGATATCTGAGGCTCCAATATTTTTTTATTAGTTTCGCGCCATATCCTTCATATAGCAATATATGCAGAAGGAACCTGGAAAAATAGTGTTAAGACACTTCGTTAGTGCGTTCATAATTAAAAAACAAAACAGATACATGTATATATAGCATTGGCCTTTATTCTGGGATTTCGAACTCACATTTAAATTGAGTGAAATTTGTTAAAATCTGTCACAGCTATTCATTTTGTAGTTATAAAAGGAAAAGGTCAACAGTGAGTGAAGTTACGCTCTGAATATGCCTAAGTAATATGTGAATCCCACGCAAAAAACAGGCTTTTACGGGAATAATAGGATTTGTGTGATGCTATCATTCATATGTAGAGAAGCGTTTTTTTTGTTTTAACTCTAGAATCGACTATTATAGAAGATAGAAAACTAAGCAGAATGGGTTCTCCATATAATGCAGCGTAAAATTTAAAATAATGTTTTTACATCTCTTTCATTTCATGAAAGTATTCTTATAGCAATACTAATAAACATTCACTTTTTAATTCAAATGTAAATACATTCATACATATGTGGGATATGTATGAATGTATGTATGTAACGAAAGATGATTAATGAATATTCCTCTAATTTTCGAAACAATAATTCACGGTCCGGAGCCGGTTATTGCGGGGTGAAGGTGAAACGCCATAATACCCTTGACTTAACCTCGCTTACATTGTAATGTGATACTCGTATTCTAAAGAACAGAATGAGTGTACAGTACGCTTGACGAGTAGTGGCCGCTGTGAAGTTTGGGCTTTTTGAACTGTTGTGCATTGTTCATTTCCGCAAAAAATAATCTAAAGTAATAAACATCCTAAAATCGAATCGGCAGTGTTATCTTCAACTAACTTCAGGGCGGCCACAACTCGTCAGGCGTACTGTATATTCGGATATATGAAATAGGTTACAGCCTTGGAGATTTGGCGCTGGGAAAATGATCTTTACTTTCGGACGTAGTGGAATAAGAATTTGTTATGATGGCCTGTCATATTTCAGTTTCTTCACCATTTATAAATAAGGTTGCGGATACTGCTGAAATTCTTTTAATTTAGTTTATATTCATTGAAATATAAGATGTTACTTTTTTTTTTTTTTATGCAGTATCATTGTATACAATTGAGTAGATATAGGGAATCTCGTGTCAACACTTTATGTTCCTCACTTTCGGTCCGAATTGGAAACTCCACAAGTTAAATGGTTAAAGTCAAGGCCTTATTTTTTACACACTCGAGGAAATGAAAATATTAAATATTTTATTTCGTCTAATAGGAAGGGAACCCACAACCTGTTGCTTTGTTGCTGCTGCGCCACGATTGGTCTCTAATATAGCAAAGCATAAAATATTTCATATATTGGTATATTATATTTTCGAGGAAGAAGCAAGTTCGAACGTGACAAGAGATGAATACGCTTTTCTAAAAACTTGTATACTCCATTTGAACTCCTAAGGGATTCTTTCATCCTTTCACTTTTCTAGTGACAAAATATTATAACCCCTACAGTGATAAAGGTAGTTTTAATATTATAGTGTATTCAACGTAATATCAAAGACACTGTGGTGTAGAAGGCAAGGTTTTTATCCTGTAGCGACAATTGTAGGTTCAATTTCACACAATTCCGATATAATAAACAATAATGGCTAAAGGGAAAAGTGAATCATCTATCCACTGGTGAATTTTAAACTAGACAAAACAAGGTTTTCGATATCGGAAATTGAAGAAAATATTTTTTTCATATCCGCATATTATTTTCATTCCCTCGCTCTGGTGACGAGGCGCAGCGCGGCGTTCAGTTACGCCACTCAACACGTAATGCCTCCACTTCCTCTTTTGTTCAGAATTCAGAGTTATAACGGAACAAAATTCAATAGATACTATTGATCTTACTTGACACCCAGTCCGAGTAACTCAGTGAAGGGTGAATGTCTTACAGTATTGTGGTATAGCGAATACATGTAAGCTTCATACACTGGTACAAGTTTGTGTTGTGTTCATAGAATTTGGTTAGCCTATATTATATGTTTAGATATGTATAGGTATATGTTATATTTATGTATATAGTTTGTAGGTTGAGCTTTGAGATGTAATATTTTTATTTCTTCGCTCTGGTAACGAGGCAAAGAGTAACATTAATTTTCACGACTCAACACGTAAAGACTAGAATTAGGCAAAAAGTAAGAAATGGAAGTGTCTTAATATTAAGTTTCCGGTTTAACTCTACCTATCCTTGTATGTGCAGGATATAGTACCTAAAGATAAAAAAAACGATTACTAGTATTCATGTAGGTATTTCCTTAAAAATGTATGTTTTTAGTAGATTTTACACCCTTTAAATTTGACGTGTTTGTCTGTTTTAAGATTTGTTTTTTTATTTTTATATCGTCACGCCGAATCCAGTAGGCATCGCGTATTTAGTGGTGAAATTCTAATTTCATTTGCTTCTTATCATTATCCTAAATTACCCTAAACAGTGTTTTATTACTCTGAAATTACTATCCATAAACAACCTTCATAACAAATTTTATAATTTGACGTCGTATAGTTTTCGCGATTTTAAGATTTAACGTTTTAAAATTAAACAATTTAGTCCGACTTCAAACCTAACAATTCAAAAAGTAAGAATCCTAAAATAACCGTACAAACATACATACGTAATGTAGACAAAAAGATCACACGACTCATATAATGATAATGGATAATAATTCCTCGCCATATCAGGACAGTGGTGTTCCACCAGAACAAAGGAGCTCACAAATAAAAACTAATGGTTCGCACGACATACAAAAGGAAATATAAACCATCACCTGCAATCTGTATAACGTTTGATCACGCAGCTTTAGTTCTATTTTCTGGGCAAGAAATGGACTAAGTACCTATCTAATAATAGTGCTAGTATAATGGATTGTTTACAATATATTTCTGTATAATCTTTTTATAGATTTTTTGTATAATAATATTTTTGAATATTTGTCTGTAATCGACGGCTATGAGTTCTATTCCCAGTTAAAAAATATATATATTTAAATTAGGTCTTTAGTTCTGACTTATAGTTCTTGTATTTATAAATAGCTCTCAGCTCTGAGATCGATTTTAGAGTTAAAAGTGGTTTAAAATACGGGCCTAGGTTCTCACTGCCTATCCTAGTATGGAAGTATTTAAATATTATTTTATCCTGAATAAAATTTTCATACAAGTACATATGAAAATGAATATTAGAGTCAAAAGTAATAAAATACGTCTATAGTAACTGTTCCAAACCTTAATAACTTGGCAGTTGACAAATAAAATCCCAGGAAAATGCATGCTAAAATAAACAATTTACAAGTTCCAAAAGAACGAACGTATGAATGCACAAAGCACTGTCGGAGCATTTTAGAGTTGTCCCGTACCTTCGCCTTTAAACATGCAGAAGAATGCAATATGGAATCTACTTTAGCAAAGATAAATCATTTTATTCTGCTACAATTTTGTGTTTAAAGTAATTTTGTTTGAATGTAAAATATTATGTTCGAGCGTGAAAAGATTGACGATGAAAAGTTTCGAAGATTTTGCTATTACTTTAGCTATGGAATAGATTTGTATATTTTTTTTACACAAGATGTCGCCTTTATTAGGTTTCTGTGCCTAAAGAAAGAAAATAACCTTTAACCCCATAATTGTGCTGTCTGTCCGTTAATTCGTCTGTCAATATATATTTCTGAAGGTTTCGTAAAAGTGTCAAATTGAAATTAATATTGAATATACTGGATATTCCTGGAGTTGCTTGAAGCATAGAAAAACATAAACTTTTAAGCCAATGCAATCAAAAGGTTCGAGCATTTTAAATGCTTCTTCGTGCCCCCTTGCCAAGAACGGCCTCATATGTACGTTTTCTAAAAAAAAAATGCTATAAATCTTAGCGCTTCCTGATGGAACATCAAACATTTTCATAATTCAAGTAAGGTATCCCATCATTATCGAAAACGAGCTTTAGAATGGTACAAAGTTCAGTTTTACTTTTCAACTAATGTAAATGGAAGGCATTAGCGGTCTTTTGTCTGACAATCGTGACTGCGTTATAATGGCATTGTTTTACGTTTTGTCGTTATAATTTGACTCGATTATGCCGCGCTTACACTGTACGCACGTGTTCGGAATATTATTGCGATATTTTACAATCTGCGTAGAAAATATTAGTGCATTTTTTTTTGGTGATTTTAAAATGAATTTGGTGTATGATGTGTCGCGATTAAAAGCAGCGTTAAACCACGTTTTGTAAAGGTAAACTATATTAAGGTAGAAAAATGTGGGTTGAAGTAACTTATTGTTTGCAATGCTACAAAATGAGAAAAGAGCAGGGGTAGTTATTTTGTTAGTTAATCAAACAGTATGCGTGTGCAAAGTGAGAGGCAACCACGGAACCTAGTGTTAAAACACTCCGTTAACATTAAGACACCCTTCCCCACTTTCAATCAAATTCTGGAGACATTGTATGGTGAGTGGCGAAACTCAACGCTACGCTTTGCCTTGTTACCAAAGCGAAGAAAGGAAAATATTAAATACTTTTATAATAATCGTATTTACAATAAATGAATATAAAAAATATACCAATAATATTATAAATAAATACATCTTCATTAATAAGACGTAACTATTATATGTACACGCACACAAATATTGATTCTATACAAATGAAATATTTCATGAAACATTTCCATATAAACTATTGATATAATATTTTTCATTTCCCCTACAAGCAGGTCATTTATGTGTATACATAGTATGCAAGCAATATTTACGATTCAAAAAATACAAATCTCTCATCGGGTGCATTATAGCGAGATATTAATGAAACATTTTGCTAAAATCAGTATTGCACTCAGAGCGGAAAAAACTAAAAGGCCAACACGAAGCAAATTAAAATACATGTTGAATAATCATACTGCATCATCTTTATAATATACCTATGTATTTAGTATGTATTCATTTGTATATAAAGGGAGTTCATTCAGTTAATTTTATATCGTTTTATTTGGAATTCTAGATTAATATGTTTTTTATACTCTTTTATTAAGCAAAGGTGAGTGTTGTATTTTGTGCAGGAGAAATTAAATTAATTAAGATTTAAATTGAGGCTGTCGAGGTGCCGAGGCATAAGCATGCGACTGTAAGCGCTACGGTTTTGGGTTCGATTCTCAGTCTTGAGAAAGATATATAATATTTTCACTTCCTCACTCTGGTACAGTGTTATCGTGACTATCAACACTTGGATATTGCCGAAATATTTTTAAAATAAACATTAAAAGGAAGTCCTTAAAGCAAAAATAGAGGCGGAAAATATTTCCGAAAAGTAATCAGCAAAATATCTGTCTTTTAGACTATTTCACGCTTATACGGTTTCTGTTTGCTTGACAACCTTTTCACGTTAGACGCTTTAATGTATATGTATTTATTTGGCTGTGAGTTATATCAAAATATTAATATGGCTATTTTACATGGCTTCCACTATTATTATAGATTTTGGCTAAAAATATAATTAAAATTATCTTATAGCTTCCTAAGTAATAACAAAATTTGGACATGCACAATAGCTGTAAATTTATATCTAAAATTAACACTAAATTTTTATTTTAAATTATAGATTTTGTTGCCAAGTGCGGCATTATGCTGATGACTGCAATGTTTTATATAAAACTCTCTAACCGGATTAATTGAATATATTTCAGTATTATACACTTTTGGAATTTCATGTTATTTCGGAAATTTTGCAGCAGTCACGGGCAGACGGTGCTGGATTCGTTTATCAGTCGATAAAATTATATTTCATATTATATTATATTGTTGCACCGCGTATCCTGTATTCTTTCTTATATTTTCCTAGCCAGGATATAAGATTCATCAAACTTGACATAATTATTGGGTTAACCTGTTTTTCTCTTACACTCAACTAACTACAATACACGACCATTATCATCATAAGTGATACAAAACCTACCTTAAACGATAAGCAAACAATTTTTAACTTCTCTAATAAAGTTTTCCACTAACTGGCGCACATCTGAGCCTTCAATTGAAGCGAAAACACGCGATGCTGACGTATTTGCCGTAGGCCTATTAAACCTGTTCTTGGCAAGAGAATATCATCTCGTACAGTTGCCGTTATTTACTAGAACGCTACAATTTCTAAAGGCAAGCTGACGCGGATTCATTGCGCAATGCTTCGTGATAAGCGGTGAATAATACGGAACGTATATATATAATCTGTTAGTATTGATATTCTGTTGTATCTGTATTTAT
>JAEBDU010000045.1:354835-394371 GCA_016802625.1 Heliconius numata | reverse complement strand
TGGGTGAACCGATTTTGAAATTATTTTTTTTGTTTGAAAGGTGAAGCTTCCCGAATGGTCCCATTTTTTTTTGGTCCATGTCTGACAATGGTATCTATGAGAAAATCACATAAGTCTTAAATATGCATTAGGTATGTGCGCGACAAATAGACGAATAACTCAATGTCGCGCCAACCGATTTTGATGATTCTTTTTTTATTTGAAAGGATACACTTTAAGGATAATTTGGTGAAAGTTTGGTTAGGTTCCGATTATGGGATCCGGTGAAAATTTGGAAAGTTTGTTTTTTTTTGGTAAACAATTGATTATACTGTAATAGTTACAAGCAAAAACTTTTTAAATTGATGTCAGAGGTGAGATTCCTGATCGTTGCATTTCTTTTCAACCAACCTCAATAAAGAGGATGTTCTCATTTTGAACCAACTTCAAAAAAGGGAGATTCTCAATTCGCTCGAATACTTTTTATGTATGTTCTTTTCAATATACCAAAATGTAACTTTGCACAAAAATAATACCTAATTAAATAAAGTTTTACATAGGACAACCACAACCACTCGTTGAAAACCACTACCACCACCATCACCACTCGTTTAAGAAGCATCATTTTATTAGATCTACCCATCACTAAAAATCGTAAAATAAATTAATTTTTAAGAAAAACAAAAACCGACTTCTAACACAACGAACTAAAAAGTGAAAAATAATTATACAAAGATTTTATAATTTTGAAGTCGGTGTCAAGCTAATGCTACAACACCTTTACTACAATATCTAATTACTAAGCCTGTTTGTTTTACTTGCCACCGACTTCAAAATTATAAAATCTTTGTATAATTATTTTTCACTTTTTCACACTTCGTTCCCCACTTATTATTTAATATTATACCCATATACTAAGGTAATTTTAAAAATTGAGGATATTTAAAAATATATATTCTTCTAATTTTAAACGATTTTTTTGCACTAAAATTTCGATATTTAGAATTAAATCACCTTGATGCTACATTGACCTTAATTACCTTTAGAATTGCGAATACAATTGAAAAATTTACAAGATCCCGTATAAAGCTTACTTCGAACCTTCGATACCATATGTGGTAGCGAGTGCTCTTATCTTATATTTTATCACCGTCAGCATGACCTTCACTCGTTAACATTTAAAGGTGTAAAGGATATGTCTCGTCTCTTATAAAACTCCAAAAGATTTTAAAAACTTCATGATTGTATTGTTGTCTGCATTATTTGTTACAGCTTCACGCTTTATCCCGCAGGTAGGTTAGTGTAAAGACACTCCGTTCAATATTTTTCGCTGAAATCTAAAGGCATTGCGTTTTGCGGAGCTCAACGCCACGCTTTGCCTCGACAATGGAGAAAAAATGATAATATTGGAAACTATGTTGTTTTACTAACTTTCTCCAAATAATTATCTTAAAGTTTTAGTTATTTAGCTATTATATGGGGTAACGATTACTTCTATTACCCAAAAGTTAACAATTAAGCATACTGTGCAGCGAGGTGAATCAAAACAATGTATTTTTGTAAGACCATTGGCCAAGATATCTGAGAAACGAAGATTGAATTGAAATTGGTCAAGGAAAAGATTTTTTTTTAAACTACTTATATAATACCTAACTAACTTTGTTGTAAACCTAGATACTACTTACGTGAAGATACCAGCTATTATTATAAGAAGGCAAGAAAAACATTATGATAATTTGATTTTGACTTCCCACTGGGAACCTAGAGTGAAACACTCCGTTCCCCGCTTTCGTAATCGATAAATAATCGTTGTAAATAATATTAATTTACATTTATATTTTCATTTCCTCGCTGTGGTGTGGAGGCAAAGAGCGACGTTGAGTTTCGCCACTCAACACGCAAAGCGATTTTAGCGGAAAGTGGGGAACGGATTGTCTTAACATTAGGTTCCCTTTGTCTACCCTGCTGTGTGCGGGATACAGCGTAAAGCTGATTTAAGTGGGAACCGAATCTACAACCGCCGCTTTTACATTAAAAAGCAGTATTTTAATATAAATAATAATATATTATTAAATTGCAATCAATAATACAAGTGTTTATAAATACATTTATTACAAGGTGTCGGAAACGACTGTCGTATATACAGCTTGTTCTTAAATCATTATAACTAGATATGTAGTGACAGCCTTTGTCAGTATTAATAAAAAGTAACTTAGTTTTTCCAGGATGTGGAAAGAGAGTTTGAAACTCCAGACATTCCCTTGTCCAGCTTTCCCCTCAACTCAACGCCGAACTGTTTCTAGCAGGATGGGAAAATGAAAATAAATAATTATCGCGGATAAGGGTCGAAATCATAACCAGCGTGTTGTTATATTTCAATATGTTAAATAAAAGAAATAATCAAAATATTTTAGCCTCGTTTAGGAATTATAATAATTTAACGATACGAAATATATATTAAAAAAAAAACACATTTCCTCTTAGTGAAAGAGCAGAATTTTTAATCATTTAATAAATAATATTTTTTAATAATTAAACATTTCATAAGAAACTGAACATAAGACACTGAAAACATTACAAACCCAACTAAAAACCAATTTTAAGATGAAGAAATTGTAAATAACTTATCTTACTTATCTTATTTCGCGATGTTGATATTAGTATGCCACTAGGATAGTTCTGTCGTAACCAACAGTCTATGTCGGTACTAGAGTAACGAGTGTAGCGCTATTTAGAACACCTTAGGCCTTACTAAATCTGTTTGCAACTATAACTTGATGTATTTACTCAATTTTTAAGGAAGCTAGCTTGAAAAACTTATATTGTCTTTAATAAATTGTAAAGATAGTAAAATTAAATTGGAACTGAATTAAATGTAAGGAAGTTATGTATGTAAAATTCAGGATTTTTTAAATGAAATGTGTTATGTATTACAGGGTAGAGGCCGGCCGTAGTAAGCGCGACGGTTGTGGGTTCGATTTCCATTTGATGTATTATATTCATTTCCTCGTTCTATTACAAAGACAAAGCGCAGTTTGAGTGCACCACTCCAACCTCCTAGTGTTTTAACACTAGGTTTTCTCTACGTACCCTACTGTGTCAAACACAGCAAGTTAAGTTTAAAAAACAGTTCTTTTAACTTTTTTTACTAAATCCATTTTGGAAAAAATAACAATATTGTGAATAAGTAAATAGTGTTTAGTTAGTGATTAATAGTGTTATTTCACTAACAATTGTCACGCATAATACTATACAGTACAGGCAACGTGTTATAATATTTAGCATATTCGCGAATGCCATTCTAAGTGGTAAGTATTATGTCGGGTAGGTGTTTCAGTTTGTGAGTCACTGTGACATTTAGAAACTTTTCACGTATGTACCGGTATTATATGTATATAGGTTTCTTTTGTTTCGCTTAATTATATAATTTTCAGAATGTTTATTATAGTGCTGTAAAAGTTTTGAGGCCAGCGGCTGTTGTGGGTCTGATTCCCATTCGAGGAAATAAAATATTTCATATTTTAATTTCTTCGTTATATTGACGAGGGTAATGCGCGGCGTTGAGTTTCGCTACTTAACACGCAAAGCCTTCAGAATTCAGCGGAAAATGGGGAACGGAGTGTCTTAACACTAGTTTCCCCCTACTTACTCTGTTGTGCGGCATATATTGTGAAGCTGAAAACAATGTATATGTTTTATAGTAAAGCCACCTTTAAATTGTATTAGGTACCATTAATAGCATCAACTCTTTATCTATTTAAATAATTTTCTATAATAAAGAAAAAACGGAAGTCTCATATAATTTTTAAGTAGTAGTACCTATAATATATGGAAGTGATAGTGAATTCAATTCAACTAAACGAATAGAAACAAGTTCTCCAATGTTGATTTAGTTAGCTGATGTAATACCAACGCCAACAAACAGATGTAGACTAATTAAATGTACATAGTTTTTACATAAAATTTGCATGTAAATATTGTTTATACTGCACTGAATATTTTTCAATGAATTAAGCATAGAAATATGCGTTGCTGCTCTTAGAGAAGAAATATTTTATATATGGTTTTTTTCTTAAATACGAAAAGTAGTTTAAAAGAATTATCTTTAAAAAAACATTCATCCACTATGGCCTTATTCACGATTTTTACGATTTTATCTGATCGTTACGGATTCGTGATCTGAATTTTCTTAGCCTTTTCTCGATTATTATTTACATATCTTTTCTTTTGTTTATTTTCTTTCTTATCTTTTTTGTCTAGCAGTCTACCAGGTAATATGCCAGAGATCTGTGATGTTTTGTGAAGTTCCCTTAACTTAAAATAGCAGCAAATACATGAACTTACATAAAGAAGGTGTCACATATATCTAAACTTAAACCAGATGTAATATATTAAGACCAGATTATTTTACTATCATAAATTTCATTAATTGATATGTTTTGACTATAAATTACATTTGAAACTAGAAAACGCTTATAATTTAATGTTTTAATATAATTGCTGTTGCTTATATATTAATCGCACCCTTCAAAGAAAAGACCTAACTAAAATTTTGAAAAAATCGTCTATAAAAAAATAATTTTAATTTTGCTGCCAAAAAAGTATGAAATATAAAAATAAATACTATATAAATGTACGTTAGCCATTGCTAGCAAATATATTTTTCCATTTTAATTATATAACATTCAGTGAACTCTCTTTATTCCGACCTTATAGGGAACCTAGCGGTAATAAAATTGTGCAATCTTAAATTAAAATTCACGAAACGTTCACGTTGTGTACCGCAAACATTGAAAAACAATTCTTATTTATAAAAGTAGGTTAATAGATTTTATATTATGTATAAGTTCGTTATTTATATTATTAAAATAAGTGTTTAAACATTATACTGGTAGTTGGAATGCCATAACCATGTTTCAGGGAACATTATATTAAAGTTACAATTATAAAAGGAATATGGAACCTTTATTAAGTAATATAAGAAAAGTATACATTCCGTTCCCCACGCACCGCCCACTCTTGAAGAAAGCGTGTGGAGTACCTAATGGAAATCAACGTTGCGCTTTACCTTGTTACCAGAGCGAAGAATTGAAGTTCATTAATTTCTGGGAGTAGGAATCGAACCGACAGCCGTTGCCTTGCATTCAGACACTGCCATCGTGGATGACCTACATTATATTACATGAGTTTACTTTTTCTAGACATTTGATTAATATAAACAAAATAGATAATTTGCATTTCTCCTTCAACATCTAGATATAATCTAAAGTAGGACGGGCCGCTATGAAAGATACCACATAGGTTTTGGATTTCGTGGGAATAATAATCATAATAGTAATAGATATTCACTTTCGCAAGTTTCGATGTATTTCATGCCGAGACCAAGGCGTGCTATCCAGTTAGGTTTTGTGAAAGTACGTCTAGAATATAGGTATACGTTTAGGGCTGTAGGGCTTTACTATGAATGACAATATAACCGTCTTTTCAAAATCATATTTATTTAGTTAATATAGTATTTATTAGATTTTAATTATATTAAAAAATATACAGGGTGGAAGAGGCAGCGCTTCTTTTATTGAAACTGCATATAGGGTAATATATTTCAAACCCACACCTAAGAAATTAATCAAGGTACCTCAACAGTTTGGACGTAGGAATTTTTTTTCATTTCACGATTTTTATCCATACCTGTATTTCGTGTGACGCACACATACGTGTGCGACGTTTCCGATTTGACAGGTAAGTGTGTGCGTGCCTATGTTATACTTTACAAATGGCGTTTTATTTTAAAACGATAATTTTATTATTTATTTTGTTTGAAAAAATAACTTTTTCATTTTTGGGAATTATTTTTTTTCCGAATTATATTAGGCTTTTATAGAGTAGTTAAAGCTGTGGTTTCATTTAAAGTGGCGCTGACAATTCCACCCTGTATACATAATTAAATAGGAAAACAAGAAACGGTTAAGTATAACAATAGTCCTCCATTTTCAAAACGAATACTTGCAGTTATAAGCTCCCTTAATTATGCTTAGAAAGCTCAAAGTAAGTACTAGAATAGTAAAAGCCAAATCAACGAGCTTTAGTTCAGAGGTCATTTCCTCGCTGGTAATGAGGCAAGACGAAGAGTTCAGTTCTGCTACTCAACTCGCAATGTCTAAAGAAGTCGGCGGAAAATGGAAACTAAATGTCTTAAAACAAGGTTCCCAGGTGCCCTCTGCCTATATGCTATGTGCGGGATACAGCATCAAACTAAACAAAAAGTGCAAGTTTTAAAGACAATGAGAAAAGAAATAATTTTTAAGTAGGTATATGAACTTTTGACAACCCTATATTGACCAAGTATCCGATTATAGTATAACAGTTTATTAATCTTAATTTCGCGGGTTTGCCATGGAAAGTGTTTACAAAGGGAAAGTACATCGATAAGGTTAGCGGGTTTCAAATTAAATTTGTTTATTTTCACATTACGTAACGTTTGTAACGCTGTCTGCGTTTTAATAACTATTTTAGAAAGGAAATCAATCGATATCCGTTCATTTGTATCGTTGCTTGTTTAAATCATTGTGGAAATTTTACGTTTTTATTGCGTGCTTATCTACATTTTATAGTATTTCCCACATACTTTAGGAGGCAGGAAGATGATAACTATTTAACCGTTGTTTAATTTCCGTTGAAAATGTATTGGATATTGCATATTTATTGCCGGAATCTATCGCTGTACTTTATAGAGCTATTAAGACATTTTTTTTTAATATAAACAATTTTCGGAGCCAGTCGTGGTGGTACAAAGTGTGAGTGTAAACGTGACTAGTTTTGGGCTGCAGTAAACGAAATATTTACTTTATTTTATATTTCCATCTTCGCTCTGGTGTCAAGGCAAAGCGTGGAGTTAAGTTACACTCAACGCGTAATGTCTCCAGAATTTGGCAGAAAGTGGGGAACGGAGTGTCTTAACACTAGATTTCCGCTGTCTACCCTACTCTGTGCGGGATACAGCGTGAAGCTGTTATAAACGTCATGCGTCATCCACATTTATTTGTATGCTAGTCAAACAGTCTTTAATTTGACGTAAGTACCTAGTGATTGTGACGTGAATCGTGATGTATCAAAGAAAATGAAAGCCTTATATAAGTATGGATCGATAAGATAAGCGATGAAATTTATATGTAAATTGAACACAATGCTTAGAATACAATAACTTTCTACTTACAATAAGATATTCATCTAAACATTTTCATATTCAGTACAAAACTAATATTTTTTTCAGCTTAGCTTTACGCATTTACGCATATAGTAGGGTAGGCAGAGGGAACCTAGTGTTAAAATACTCCGTTCCCCACTTTCTGCCGAAATAAGCAAAGGACTTGTGTTTTGGTGCCAGAGCGAAGAAATTAAAATATAATTAAATAATAATTCATACCCTCGCGTGGGGATCAAACCCACAACTGTGGCCATACAGTCATACCCTTGTTCCTCTACGCCACGACGGCCTCAAACAAACAATACAAAAGCTATTCCTATTACATGTAATTTTGCTTGACTTATTTCGAAATGTCTTTACATTGTTATGCCCCGTTACAGTGTAGCTAATATCTCAAATTTTAGTCATTTGTTTGTCATCGAAGTAAATAAATCAGTACTTATATTTCACTTATCTTACTTGCTTATCTATGTTTATGATGAGTTACAGTACAGCCGGTGTGTTGTGGCCAGTTTAAGAAAAAGTCCTATTATCAGTTTTGCGCAGCCGTCTGTGGCTACCTTCAGGTTGTCCGCGAGTCGTCAACCGTGTTGTATCTACTAATAAGGTTTTATTTATTAAAGTTTTATATGATGAAAAAGTAAACAGGAAAAAACATATAAATACAGTGATATAAATACATAAATTAAATGAAGACTTTATTTTGCGATAAGTAATAATTTTTAAATTTACAATTTACAAAAAAATGTTTCAGAACTGTTACCAAGTTGTAACCTATCAACGGTAAAACTTAAAATAAATTACCTACTAGACCTATTATAACTTTAATATTATCGATAATTAGATTTTGTAAATTTTTAACAATATAGTGGTCTGAGGTCTTGTTAGTTTAAAACATAATTACATAAAATAGTTATATCTTAAATCTTTAAATACAAAGTAAAAAGAAACAAAAGGAAGGATAGTTTCACAGTCGATTAACAGCTTAAACCGCGGTTAGCTACTTTTTAGTTTTACCCATTTTGCATAACACTTTCGTTTACTGAGACAAAAGTACCTACATTATAAATACAGGTTAGGTCACAAACTTTTATATTTTGTAATATTTTTTTATTATTATTTATTCTTTATCGGCAGAGGGAACGTTCCGGTTCTGGTTCCGGTTTCCGATTCCGTTCTCCATTTTCCGCCGAATGTTCAAGGCGTTGCGTGTTGAGTGGCGGAAACAATGCAGCGCTTTTCCTCAGAACCAAAATTTACTTGAGTGGGAATCGAACCCACAACCTGTCGTCACACGCATGTGTCCCAAATTTAACTAAATTTTTATATACGAATTGGCTTCTTTGTCTACCTTGCTACTTGCAAGAAGCATTCTGAAGTTGAAAAAGAAAACCGCTATCGCTTATAATTTGGACATACAAATATAATTTCAGAGCCTCACCGCGTTGACCCGGGACGGTTTTCGAAGCGGATGGATAACAATTTGCGGTGAGAGTGTTTTCCGCTTTGCTTGTTTCAACAGTCGTGCACACTTTGGATTTAAATGGCGGTACTATTATGTATAATATAGGTATATAGCAATTTTCTAAGGTTATGGTCGCGATAATGATTACTTTCGGTTCTTTATTCTTTTTATATGGTTTGTTAATGTGGGGTATGGGTGTATCTAGAGATATTTTCTATGGCAAAGCCTGGATTTTAGCATCGGAGAGATATGTTGGTGTAAAGCTTTTTTTTAGAGGGTAATTTTTTGTTACAAAAATTTTTGGGGTGGGCACAAGACTATGGTACCCCACTATTCCTATGACCATGATAAGGGGCTTAGATATATAGATTTTTTGTTACTGTGTTATTTATTTTAGGTACCTATATTGTTAGTTATTTGATTTCAATACATCTCAATAATCAATATAATATTATAATTATCTTTTTCTTTATTATCATTAGGCTGCATCCCGCATGTAACCTGTTCTTCCAAATTCTAGAAGCATTACGTGTTTTGTGACGAAACTTAAAGCAGTGCTTTGCCTTAACACCTGAGCGAAGAAATGAAAATATTATTAGATAATAATTAATTTCCTCGAATAGGAGTCGAACCCACAGTCGCCTTAGTCACACCCTTGTGCCCCTGCGCCACGATGTCTTCAAATAATTAGGGAAATGATACTATAATTAGGTCGAATCTAACGTTAAATTTATTGTTGTTGGTAGTAATTTAATATTGGGAGACTTACCGACCATTCTCTATTACGTATTTCCTTTCTTCTATACATAAAAATTAATTATGCTGAACTAAATGCTATACTTAAACGGAAAAAACAACAAAGAGTCGTAAGATAATAAAAAGTGAATTAAAAATAATACGATTTAAGTTAGACGCATTTATTGCATTTGAAAGATGGCTGTGGGTTTTAATCTTACTGTGTAGAAGTTATCGTAGATATAATTTGGTAAAAACTAATTTTTAAATTAGTTTAAAGGAGACCAAGCCTAGTCGTCGCGGAAGGGCACAAGCATGCTATTGTAAACAGGACATTTTGTAGGTTCGAGTTCTACACGAAGAAATGAAATATTTAATATTTTTATTTTCTCGCTCTGGCAACGAGGCCACACGCAGCGTTGAGTTCCACCACTCAACACGTAATTAATCTATTATTGGGGAACGGAAGTGTATTAATAGCACTACTACACTTAACACTAGGTTCTGAGATCGCCTCTGCTTATCCTGCTATGTGCGGGATACAGCGTAAAACTAAAAAGAAAGTAAGTCAATAAAGTGATGTATCTTCAATAAAATCATTAAAAAACAACATTCGTTTATTTTCTTGCTTTATTAAGAACAATATTACAAAAATTCTACAACAGGTCAAAAAAAACAATAACTAATTACAATAGTGAAAACAAACTTTTGTACCATGAGTATAACACCTGTCCTAATAATGAAAATAATTAATTTATTATTTAATGAAAAAATGTTATCGTTAAAAATAAAATAATTTGACAAATTTCAAATTTAGTGATATTACTACTACTGAACTAGCTCTTGTGACATTTAATCAGATACAAATTTCAATTTCACAACCTACACAAAACTTAAATTAATTAAGTTTCAGCACCACAATTATGATAAAATACTTATTAATAGTAAAGTTCTATTTATTATGTACCATCCTCGTTGTGGTGTAGCAGCACAGTGTCACTGTGAACGCGACGGTTCAAAATTCAATTTTCACTCGGGGAATTAATTAAGAAATCTAGTGCTGAGCTCTAGGTTCCTTCGCCTACATATCTTTATAAGTGCTACTGCATGAAGCTACACATAAAACTGAGATTCACTTAAAAAAATCTACATATTTTGTTGATAACAATTAAAAAATTTTATTTTTATTCTGTTGCATAAATGCCCCAATTTAGGGGTTGTAAAATGTAGAAAAAAACTGAAAAATATTAACAATAGTTTCTTTAAGATAAAACAAACTAAAAATATGTTTTTTTAAGTACATAATTGTACACCGGAAATCTATTCATACATATATTAATAATAAAATCTTTCATATACGTTTTTTCACACTGGCAACTTCAAAGCGGGAATATGGAAGGCTACAATATGTCTATAACAATCACAGATAAAAAAATATTTACTATCACGTTTCTTTATAAAAACGTAACAATAAAATATATTATTAATAGATTTTTTTTATTTGCACACAATAGTGTTAAAGACTTCAAAGAATATTACTAAAGTGGGGATAAATCCATATCCTTACATCTACGTATACACATTTATAACAAAATAAAAATAGCAAAATTATGCATTAAGAATTAAATATCCTCGCATTGTAAAAAATCAAAACGCGGCGTTAAGCTCCACCATTTACTATGCAATGTCTCCAAAGTTAGGCGATGCGTGCTGAACAGAGTATTCTAACACTAGGTTCCCCGTGATTATCTCGCATTACCCGGGATACGGCATGAAAAAAATTGTAATATATATTTTTTTATCCGAAGGATAAAAAAAAAATAAAAATTAAGCACGTTTTCTATTAAATGATATTTACACTTAAATTAATAACAACAGGAACTAATACAACATTAGTATTGATTAGTAACAACTAACGCTTAATAACTAATTAAGTAATATATCGAGACTCAAAAATAAAGATATGAACAGAAATACAACATACATTCGTAATCGTAATAAATAATTGACAGTTATCAAAAACATTCATCTAATTATTAAAAGGTCCATTTTTACAATAGTCTTAGTAGAATCCACACTCTTCTTCAATTAAGCGTAAAACATGTGCTGGTCTTTCTTAGAAGTTTATTTGAACCTGTGATCTGTGAACACAAAATTGTTATGCATCAATCAGTGTAGTAGAAGCCAGTCGTGACGCAGAATAATATTTATTCCATTCTATAGTCGACAAAGTTAGGCGTTAAATTACGCTAAGCAAAATCTCAAATCTGGCGGATAACAAAGTTTCATGACAGAAAACAGAGACTTTCGGATGCAGCATCCAGCTCAAGAAAAAAGACTATAATAATATTTTAGATTTTTACACATTTTAAATGAAACTCTTTGGCCAGATTAATTGAGTAAAATTATTTAGCATTATACATACATAGAAGTATGGTCCAGGATAGATCCTACCCATGACCACGGACAACTGCAAAATGTTAGAAGCGTCGGTTTATTCTGTTAAGGAGTTGTATTTTGAAATAATATACCTTATTGTCGTCCTAAAGCCTCCAAATTACTATGATGTGAATCGATTCTGTTCATATTCGCTTTTTCTTTCGGGTTATTCGCTTTTAACAAATCGTTTTCCAAATTTTGTTTTTCTGATGAAATAAAATCGTGTGAGCCATTTATTTTGGGACTGTCTTGATTACCAGAATAAGATAAATCGAAGTTAGAAACCGATTTAATTTTGTCAGTCGATTCGAGACCAGATGCGAGTGATCGAGATGTTATGTTATCTGTAAAAAAAAATGTGTGTATATTATATATCTAATTAAGAAATATCGATAAAAAAAAAGAATAATAATTTCAAAGTCATAATACTTATGGATTTTGTATACTTTCTAGTGGAGTGGTAGTTTTATTAATTTTAAATGGATATAAAAATATTTAATTTTTATTTTAAAATAATGAGGCAAAAAAATATAAACATATCTTAAATGTAATCGATTGGAAATGGAACCCAAAATTGTTGTGAATCAGAAATTTTAAATCTGTACCAGAATGGTTTATTTATATTTAAAAAAATATTATTTTAATTATTTATGATTTAATTGCAATATCTTTCATTGATATTAAGGCTAAATTAATGATACCTTTTAAAGGATCAACAATCTCCTTCAGTAGTCCGTCGTCTTTATGGTCTTTGGGCATTGAAGCAGCTCGTGTGCTCGGACCGAACATACCAAGTACTCTGGAAAAGTATTGCCAAACATAATAGAAGCTTGTATTATGCTTATTTTAATAATTCAATCTATATATAGTGTATTATTTAAAAAATATATTAGTATTCTTAATTTCTCCGCCATTAGCTAACTGTACCAAATTTTATACTCCTGCTTTTGAATAAAATTTTTGTGTTTGATTGCTTTTAAAATTTTCGTGAAATATCCTATATCTTATAAAACAAAGTCGCTTTTCGTGTCTGTCTGTTGTCCATCTTCTTCTAAACCATCCAACCGATTTTAATGCGGTTTTCACCATTAGGTCCAGTATTTTCCGTAGAAGGTTTATATATAGTTTATTACTTGTACATTCTTATGTAAATTAACATAAATACGATAAATATGTATAAAGTCCTATCCGTTGAGACACTTTCGCGCATGCGCTGCTTTAATGGCAAGTACTACATGAAAATAATGTACTGGAGTATTGTTCCTCTTAATAAGATCTACAAAAAAGTCCGCGACGGCATATTCGTATCTTTTAAGAATAACGTGTAGTGATCATTTTTCTGTCTAAAAATAACAATTTCAATATATTTTTTATTGTGAGTCATATTTTTCCATAATGGTATTAATCCTTATCCTTTAAAATACTTTATTAAATTTCTACGTTAAACGAAGACAAAATTTGCTTTTTACACTATTTCGAAATTGCGAATAGTTTTACAGAAAAACGCATTTAATTGTTAACGCATCACGCCGTTCATCATCAGTTGTATCGAGTCAAGTTTCACTTATCCCTTACTCTCAGCATATAAATAAGTATATTAGTTACGTTGGCCATTTAATGTAGATCAAAACTGTCTTTTACTGTTTTTCATTTTAATAAGTACTTTAGAAGTTGTTACAATATCAAAAAATCCTTGCTGCGAAACGGCTCGCCACTCGCCATGCGTCCGCCGCGCCCGTCTGCCTTACACGCATCGGTGGTTCAGTGGTAGAATGCTCGGTCCGGGTTCGATTCTCGGCCGATGCATTCTATTTAATTTTCCTCACAGGCAGCCACGTAGTGCTTGCTTTTCATCAGGGACAGAATACCCTCTTCAGCATTAACCACAAGCTCGAAAAAAAAACCGGCCTACTTTTATAACAACGAAGATTTAGATGCGTTTGCACGTATTGGATAATTGGAGTTGAATGTATTATTTTAGCGCGATATATTTGGTTTCATATTTTTTGTAGTAGTTATTAGTAGGTAGGTTTTTGTTTATAATTTCTTCCGTTTAAAAATAGTCATTTAACTATCTAAAAATAGTCATTTAAATATATTTTAATAAGTACTTGAAAAGATAGATAGCACAGATTTAAAATTACGGTACCTACTAAAAAATCCTTGCTGTGTAAAACAATTGGAAAATTGAAATTGAACAATTGAAACTACGAAAATGCGGGTTGCATTAGGGTTTAATTAATTTTCACATTATCTTAAGTGCTCTGCAAACATACATTATATGAATAATCCAGTAGTAAAAGCGGGCAAAGCCGCAAGAGGGTCGCTAGTATCAAATAAAATTAAATCAGCTTTACGCTGTATCCCGCAAACAGCAGGGTAGGCAGAGATAACCTAGTGTTAAGACGCTCCGTTCCCTAATTTTCGCCGAATTCTGAAGGCATTGCGTGTTGAGTGGCGGAACTCAAACCGCGCTTTGTCTCGACACCAGAGAGAAGAAATCCAAATATAAATTTAAATAAATATTTCATTTCCTCGACTAGGGATCGAACCAACAACTCCAGTTAACTTTACGGACACACTTTATACCTCTGCACTACGACTGGCCTGTATTATTATTAATATACAGATTATATATATTTAATTTAGTATTACCTAGAATTACTTAAATCTCCAAAAGGTGTCTGCGGGTTATTGAAGCGCGGCGGCGACGAGCGCGGAGTGACGCTGGTTTCCGCCCATCCCTCCGCTATTAACGCTTCTCCTATATCTACAGAACCTTCTAGAACAAATAAGGAAGATTTATTGAAGGAAGATATACTTAATAAAATAATATACTTAATAAAATAATATTTTACATACCTTCAGTAGAATCGTATAACTTTATACCAGGTACTTCCTTTTCCCTGTCGCCAACTAAAGAACTCTTTTTGTAGGTGCACGTTTTTGATAATAGAGGTTTCCACCGGGCCACCTGTTTTGAACAATTTTATTTATTTTGCTATTATTTATTAATATGGATTAGATTTTTTAATTCACAGTGTTAGTGTAAGGGTTAGAACACTTCCGTTTCCTACCTTTCGCTAAGTTTTTCAAGATTTGCGTGTGCAAGCGTGTGAGTGGCAGGACTCAATGCCGTGAATTTTCGCGTTACATTTTCTGTACAGTTTCTCAAGTTTTCGTTACAGCGTACGACTCTACGCGACGGTTGTGGGTTCTATTTCTATTTGGAAGGATGAAATATTGAATATTTTCATATTCTCGCACTGGCAACAAGGCAAAACGCGGCATTTAGTTTCGCAAATCAAATGTCTCGAAAATCAGACGGAATCTTCTAACACTAGGTTTCTTCTGGCTATCCTAAACTATGCAGGATACAAAGAGAAGCTAAAGAAAAAAAAGGTAGAAATCGACTGAGTAAAAGCACGATATATAAATATTAACACGACAAAAAACAAACCTGTGTAAGTTCTTCAAATCGTTCTATGGCTTGCGGATGCCATTTTCGTACACCAGATGCTTGTTTCACTTCTTCCTTGTCAGAAGGCTTCACTTCCGCGAGGAAACATTCCATAGCCTATGACGTAATTAAATAAAAAATATCGAAATATATCGATTAGGATTGATCAGAAAAATTATAAATCTAGCATATTTATATGGCCTCTGAAACTCTATATAAAAAAATATGTTCACTTTACAAAAATTGGGCTATCTCGAGGACTAATGAACCGGTAATCTCTTATAACAGTAATAAGTAAGTAATAATTGTAACTGGACTAATAGAGAAGTCTCTTTAGTCTACATTTAACATATTATAACGTAAGAAATATAGTCTCACAGTGGGACAGCGTCTAACTGTAAACGCAACTGTGGTTGTAGATTCGATCACGGCTAGGAGGAATAAATTAGTTTCATTTCTCAACTTTGACAATACAAAGTGCTGTGTTGAAATCCGTTGCTCTAAGCCGAATGTCTAGAAGAACGGATATTCTTGACATTCTGTTAAATGCAGGATGAAGCGTGAAACTACAACTATCTTAATAATAGCATATATATATTATTTACCTGAAACCGAAGTCGTAGCAAATCGGCGCGAAGCTCGCACAAGTCGTGTGTCGCTACATATTCACTATCACCATAGTCCAAGTAAAACACATCGGCTACCTGAAAATATATGGTAGTCATATTTATTAGTAAATAATAAAAGCATTTATCACATGATAAAAAAATAATTATAATATGTGTTTTACTGCTTAATAATATGCCCATGTCACGTCTCTATATATTTTTTTGCTTCACGTTGTATTCGCAAATAGTAGAGTAGGCAGAATCTAGTGTAAAGCCACTCCATTCCCTTGCACCGCCCAATTTTAGAGAACTCAACGCCGTGCTTGATGCCAGGCTGAGGAAATGAAAATAACTTATCGCCCGCCGAGCGGCACTCGAACCCACAACCGTCACGTGTCTCCTGACTGTCCCCAAGTCTAAAATTACATACAAAATAAAAAAAATATAAAAAACAAACACCTGTTGTGTAGCATCAAACTCGTTAGGCCTCAAGTCGTCCACCCGCGCCCTGTACCAGCGACCGTCGTGACGAAACACGGCAGCTACCACTTGACCTATAGAGACTTTCTCCAGCTAAATCAATTACAAATTATTAATTATTTGTTTAGGTACCCTCAAATTTATATGTTATTAAGATGAATTATTTATACTTAGATTTAAACTAAATTGAATTACGAATTTTGTTAATAATAAATACCATATCTTCTAAAAATAGAATTTATAAGAATATTAAAATACTATATTTCTTTTTAAATTTAAAATTGTGTTACTCCTTTTGTCAAGACACTTCATTGCCATTAAAGAAACTTCTGTTCTCCACTTCTTACCTAAATCTGCATGCAGAATTGTGGAAATCAACTCCACGCTTTATGATAGGGAGTGAAAATATCAAATATTTCATAATCTATACATATAATAAGAAAGTAAAATTATTAAATATAATCACAAAAATTACTAAAACATAACTAAAAAAATATAACAATAAAACTCACGGCATGATTAGCTTTATTCTCCTTGTTTCCATAATACTCTGTCATATGGGCGACTAATTCATCCAGCTGTGCTACTTGAGGGCCCACAAATTGAACCCAAAACCTAGACGGCGACGACACCGCTGACACGTAAACTTCTATAGCTGATGTTGTTGCTTCTGTAAACCATAAAAAATTATATGTTAAAAAAATAATATACAGTACGGTTGACAAGTCGTGGCCGCCCTAATGTTAAAGTTTTTGAACATTTGCGCATTGCTCACTCGAAAGAAAATAATCTTAAGTAAGGAAAGACCCAGGAACAAATCTGCGCAGTCATCTACAGCTAACTTCACGGCGGCCACGACTCGTTGATCGGAGTATACCGAGAAATTGGCAATAAAGCAAAATCTGACAGCGACAATGAGAACACGTTTAATAAGTCTATAAGTGAATTTAAATCAAAACTAATGTTACATTTGTATGGTACATATATGTATACCATTCAGATGAATTAGTAGTGTATCTGAGTGCGGCTGTAATAACATTGCACAAGTGACAAAACTCAAACTCAACAAATATTTTTTAAAATAATTAATTATGGTAAAAAGTCGTAGTTTATTATAAAAAAAATAAAATCGAATTGATAACCTCCTTTTCTTACAGAAGTCGGTTAAATATTATTTATTTTAAAATATTTCAATTTAACTTTTATTTTCGTCGAGTTATATTGTAAATATACAAATAAAACATTCCAAATTATCATGACTTTATGCCATACTTCTATGACATTTCACTTCATATTTACCAGACTTTGTTATGAATCGCTTATTGAAGAATAAAACGAAATAACTTAAAAAGAATACTTGCACAATTTTTACAACTTTTACCATTTTATAATATTTTTACTATTTACATAATTATTAAATAGTCTTTTTAAAGTTATTTCTTAGTATTAATCTTATAGTGTATAATTTATTTTATGTCAAAAAATAGGATACAGGCAAAGAAAAAGTGCAATTATGCTATCTCAAAAAAAGACAAGAAAAAAAAATATAAAATCTGTAAAAGTGCAATACTCTAAGTGCTTCAAAATATTTATAAAGTGCCAAAAATCCCCAAAAATAAACCAAGAACACAAAACACAAAAACCAAACACACAAAAAGTAAATAGTGTACTTAAAAAAAGAAGTGATAATAAAAATATTTTTGTAGTATATATGCCAGATTCCCGAAACATAACGTAACAATAATAGCAAAAGCAACGCCATTTTCTCTCACAAAAACGAATTTGCAATTAAAAAAGTTCTTACTTTGTATTTCTTTACGCTTCTTTCGTTTTGTAAGCAATGCCTATTTGCAGGAATTCTTACTTGAATACACCCAATTATAGCAGATCCAAATTCTGAGTAATTGATGAAAGTTTCTTTCTTAAAATTTTATATAAAAAAGTCTAGTGAAAAATGTTTGAATTAATTTTTCGATATTTGAGAATAAAAATATTTCTAAAAATATTTTTGGCCCATTTGCATTCGTTTTTTTAAATATTTTTTACTTTATCTAGAATCGTTAAAATTCTCTCAAATAAATAAAAAACAAAATATGTATTTCAAATAAAGAACATTAATACGTACTACGCACGACCAATCACAAGCAAGCATGCAACATCTTACCACGCGTGTACACAAGCTTGGTTTCACCTGACGTGTCGGCGGCGGCGGGGGAGGGGGTCGAAGGGGGAGTTGAGACGCGGGGAGGCTTTGACTGTTGCACTTCGCGTCTACAACGCTCTTGCTCTACCTGTAGGGCGACAATTTATTTATTTAATATTATTGGGCCATATATCTAATATTATTATTGGATAATATAATATTATTATTATCAAAACAAAGAAATATTAAATAAATAGATTTTGATTGCATATTTAATTATAGGTACGCACCACAAGCATAATCACATGATATTTGAAATTAAAAAAATGGATTTATTATTATTAAATTATTGAATGGGGAACCCCGTGTTATGTCTTACTGTATTTTGACAGTAAAAAAATAAATTGAAACTAGTAAAAACACTTACACATTCATCAATCAGCTTCTTGGCCATACTAATCTGTTCTTCAGTACCACGGAAACTGATCTGCCTTAAAGTGGACATATCACCTCGGTTACCTTCTATCTTTACCCGAGCTCCGCTTCTGTGACTTATATTATTTATTGTATCTCCACCTGTACCTATTTAGAGAAAAGAAGGATTTTATCTTTTTATATTGATGGCTATAGAAGAAATTAGTAAGGGTGTATTGGCACAGCAGCACCATATGCACGCCTGTAACAGCGGCGGTTGTGCAGTCAATTCCTCTTTAGCGAAATGAAGTATTTCCATTTCCTCACCCCGGTAATAAGGCCCAATAAAGCGTGGTCTTGAGTTTCGCCACTCAACACGTGATGTCTCAAAAACTGCGTGGAAAGTGGACAGTGTCCTAATACTCGGTTACCTGTGCCTACTCAAGTAGAGTAAAAAATAAATATCTGGAACATCTTACGAAGAATCAAAATAGTCAATTAATTTTTTTAAAAAATAATGAAATGCCAAGAGTCGATGTGTTGGACAATTAAATTGCGCCTATTTTTCCGCTTCAGTAGGACAAAGCGAAGAGTCGAGTTACGCCACAACAACGAAATATCATCATTTCAATGTGATTATTTCTATCTACCCTCATATTTTTGAAAAAGCGTAAAGCTGAAAACTGATTTATACTCACCAATAATCCTACCAACTGCCCATCCCGGCACAGATGTATTCGACTCAACTATAAGTGGTTGTTGCCTTATAAAATCATGCACTAATGTTTCGGCAATTTGTGTCTCTTTTGATCGCCCTCGTATAATACAAACGTCGTAGTCCTTCTCACTAAACTTCTTGAAGTGAATATTTGCGCCCGACTTTTCTTCTATTTGCTTTATGTTTGATCCGTTACGACCTAAAAGGAAAATATAAAGCATTGTAATAAATAGCAAAACAATTATCCTAAAACTTTATATCAAATCAAATCAATCACACACACAGCAGGGTAGGCAGAGGGAACCTAGTGTTAAGACACTCCATTCTCCACTTTCTGCCGAATTCTGGAGGCATTGCGTGTTGAGTAGCAAAACTCGCAGAAGCAAATATAAACGTAAATAAATATTTGACTTCCTCGAGTGGGGATCGAACTCAAAACTATGGCGTTACAGTCACACTTGTGCCGCTGCGCCATAAGGGCCTCAACTTTTTATACTTATTACAAATTCAAAAATATTAATTCTATACAAATATTATAATCTTAAAATTAGATTTTAATATATGAATCAAGCCTTACTTATAATGTCACAATATGGAATTTCAAACTTGTCAAGTAAAATAACCTTGAGTTAAATAATTTAATATGTATCTATCTTGTGCTAACATGATATCATGATGTCATTATATTTAAAGATTTATCCTTAAGTAATAAGATCAAATATCATGTATTACTAAAACTGAATGATTATTTTTTATACTGTATACTGTGAGCTACTTATAGCAATAAAATAATTTATATAAGTGGAAATCAAATTGAGAGCCATAGTATTTAAAGACTTCTCAGATTTTGTGCTGCTGCACCACAAATGCCATGAATATTATTTTTTATTACAAAAAATATTTGTTTCAAAAGTTAAAGAAATATTAAATGTAAATAAAATGTAATTAAAAAAGAAATTAATCATTAAAAAATTGTAAACATATAATTAATAAATTAATTTTTAACAAAAAGAAAACCAACTTCTAACAACGAACTAAAAAGTGAAAAATAATTATACAAAGATTTTATAATTTTGAAGTCAGTGCCAAGTAAAACAAACAGGCTTAGTAATTAGATATTGTAGTAAGGGTGTCGTAGCATTAGCTCGACACCGACTTCAAAATTATAAAATCTTTGTATAATTATTTTTCACTTTTCAGTTCGTTGTTAGAAGTCGGTTTTCTTTTTGTTAAAAATTAATTTATTTTACGATTTTAAGTGATGGGTAGATCTTAAAATGATGCTTCTCAAACGAGTGGTGATGGTGGTGGTAGTGGTTGTCAACGAGTGGTTGTGGTTGTCCTATGTAAAACTTTATTTAATTAGGTATTATTTTTGTGCAAAGTTACACTTTGGTATATTGACAAGAACATACATAAAAAGTATTTGGGCGAATTGAGAATCTCCCTTTTTTGAAGTTGGTTGAAAATGAGAACATCCCCTTTTTTGAGGTTGGTTGAAAAGAAATGCAACGATCAGGAATCTCACTTCTGATATCAATTTAAAAAGTTTTTGTAACTATTACAGCATAATCAATTATTTTACCAAAAAAAACAAACTTTCTTAATTTTGACTGGACTCCATAATCAGAACCTAACCAAACTCTCATCATATTATCCTTGAAGTGTATTCTTTAAATAAAAAAAGAATCATCAAAATCGGTTAGCACGACCTTGAGTTATTCGTCTATTTGTCGCGCACATACCTAATGCAAATTTAAGACTTATGTGATTTTCTCATGGATACCATTGTCAGACATGGATCAAAAAAAATGGGACCATTTGGAAAGCTATACCTTTCAAATAAAAAAAAATTATCCAAATCGGTTCACCCAGTCAAAAGTTATGAGGTAACAAACATAAAAAAATAAATAAATAAATAAATAAAAAAAATACAGTCGAATTGATAACCTCCTTTTCTGACAGAAGTCGGTTAAAAAAAAACAAAGTAACAAACAGTAAGTAAGTATGTGTATAACAGTGTTTTAACACTAGGTTTCCTTACAACCTAACAACTTACCAATTAAAGCAGCCACTATACTTTTTGGTACTTGGACCTCTATTACATTTACTTTTGAAGATCTCACTAATTTGTCCTCTTCTTCATCTTTCTTGAAGATATAATACACTACAAATGCTGACACTGAGACCAGAGAAAAGCCTAAAGCCACTGGTACAAGAAGTTTGGAATTAAAAGGCATTTTCTGAAATGAACATTAATGTATTTGTTTATTTACTTATTTATCCTTTATAAAACATACAATAAAAATATAAACATGCACAAAGGGTGAGCTTAATGAGAAGAATGCGAGAAGACATTCATTATAAAACAGTAATTCTTCAATAATTGTAATACTAAAGTAAGATAATTGTCTCTATAATAATAGTGATAGCATATTACTATTATATCTCCCTAAAAGACTATAAAATATAGTTATAAGACCAGCAATCTTTATTGCTCAATAAATAATAGGTCTGAGCTAACTAAAACATTTTATACCTATAGGAAATTCTTAAATAAAAGAATTTTACAGTCGACAATAATAAAAGCTTCTAGAGTGTTAAAGAAATGTTGTAAATTCAACTTCATATATACAAATACAAACAAACATTAATGAATAAAAAAACTTACCGATTTAAGAAAAACTATTGAAATTGATTTTTATAATGACCAAAGCTCTAATTAAATGATTATTGTGAGATAATGATATAATATTCTATTCACAGACATGACATAATGAAAGTTACTTCACATGTAACTTGACACCTCGATGGACGTTAAATCAAATAATGAGAACGTACCTTAAATTTTTAAGATCGTTAAGAGTAATAAAAAGTTGTACTGCTTAAAAATTACAAGACTTCATTTAAAATAAAGTTTTGGCGTTCAAATTTTCGTATTGTGCATTGGAAAAGAAAAAACAACACAAACTAAATGTCACATGTCAATGTCATTGTCAAAATAACGTCCCAATTTGACAACCTTTAAATATTGCCACCTTAAATGCAATACGATAAAAAAAAAACACAAATGTGAAATGAGAGTCAATTTCAAAATTGCTGAAGCTAAACTCAAGAACTCAAGCTGAAGATTTGACTTGATTTTTTTAATAATTGCAACTCAATGTACTTTGTACAAGTAAGAGTATTTAATGAAAATGTTGGGCTTGATGGTAAAAAATAGCTGAGTCAAATCTTGAGCTTTGTCATCCATTTAAAAATCGGTTTTTGTTGATAAAGTTTAGAGCAATATATTGTTATTAACAAATAATAATTATCAGTTTAGTATCAGCAATTTTTGTCGAGAACTTGTTACTATTAATAAATAATATGTGGTATATTATTATTCTTATTTATACTTTTTAAACATAGTACTTGCCGGGTGTCACTCGACCAATTTTTGTTTGTCCACGAATAATACAATTAATTTTTAAAGGAAATCAGCTTCACGCTGTATTCCTTACTCAGCTTAGCGCCTTAGCGTGCATGGTTAAATTGGGTGTAATCAAAGAATATGAAAATCAAGAGACTATGAAAAACACACATAATAATTTTTGTTGAGTATTTTATAGCCCGTAAAATTTCGGACCAATACGGTTGCTGCAATAAATCATTAATCAACCTAAATATTAAAAAGTCTCGATTTCGTTTTCGGCTGAAAACTTTG
Source organism: Heliconius numata (assembly GCA_016802625.1). Taxonomy (NCBI): domain Eukaryota; kingdom Metazoa; phylum Arthropoda; class Insecta; order Lepidoptera; family Nymphalidae; genus Heliconius; species Heliconius numata. The sequence goes on along the minus strand of JAEBDU010000045.1, from coordinate 371,020 downwards.
TTTCAGTCGGACACTAAAATAGCATGCTCCGCAACGGTACCTACAAGGGGTTAAAGCGATACTCGATAAATTATAAATAATATAGATTAGCTAAAATTATTCGAGACAAATACATTTTTTAAAATTAAAACTTGTAGTTCCTGAGATTAGCACATTCAGCAAGCAAACAACGTTAACAAACTCTTTACCTTATTTTTTTAATGCTTATGTTTTGTGTGTTGTTTATATTCACCTTTAAAATATTAATATAGACAAGTAACTGTGGATTAAAAAAAAAAATTGGTGTATTTAATGCCATTTATTATGGATTTTAAAAATTTATATTAGTGTCATATGCCAAAAAGAATATAATAATTTATATATTTAGTGAATATATATTTAATTTGTATGTATTATATTCAATGTACTAACCATAATTAAATTGCGTGATATTTATAATAAATAAAATAAATATGTTAATCTCATAATTGTCTTGTATACAAAATTAAGGCCGAACATGGAAGGTAATATTTTTTTTAAAACGATATTTGCGTAATTGCTATATTATTATTTTAACATCACATACTTACAATATTACTTGTAAAACAAGCATTATGTAATTTGACGAATTTGTATTAAAACCATATTAAGTAGAACCAAGAACATATTTTTTTTTATTTTTTTGTTTTTTTTACAGATTTTTTTATTTTAAGTTAATCTATTAGGAAACTACTGACTTTCCTGATGACTTGGGACGTAACATTGGGTAAGGTTTGTTATTTATATGTGATATATGATGATATATGATGTTTTCTTCATTATTCAATATGACCTTTACAATTTTTCATTTCTACCAATTTCGTGTCACAACAAAGTGACATTCTCTATATACGAGTAGAGTGACCATACTAGGATAAAATATTAATTTTATTGTATTATTATTTTGACGAACGTAACCCAATAGAAATAAATGAACATACTAGTAACCAAATCTTTAAAGCGAGCGAAACTCAACGCCGCGCTTTATTAGGGAAATCATATCAGGCTCTATTTACAATTGTAATTAGAATTAATACATTTATGAATTTTATAGACTTCTATGTTATTGTTTTGGCTTTCACATTCTGTAATATGAAAATAGTAACAATATCATAGTATAGTAATATCTAGTCAAGTTAAGTCAGTGCCTGTTCTTTTTATAATAATTAGAAATAAAAACTAAACGTACCACGTACTGGATGTACCAGTCCTCAAATAGTCTCAATGTAAACAAATATTAGTGCACACTGTAAGCGAGCGTGCGACCCAATACGGCGTAATAGTCGGATTTGTCGTATTTTTTTTTATTACCGTTAACATCACGAAAGCCTTCGGAAAGTCATCTGGCTGGCAGTTGTTTTGTGAACTTTGACAATCATGCAGCGACCTTACCAGCGACGGTACCTCCGGCCGAACAATATGCACGAAGCTTCTTATGGCGGTAAAATTGCATAGGAATTACAAAAATCGTAAAATATTTTTTTTTTTAATAAAAAATTTTTTTAAAGTAAAATTTTGAGTGTTTGTTTGTAGATAATAGTATTGGAAATGTTTTTTTTTTTCTATATAGATTTTTATTTTGCCACTTCACCTGAGCATGTGCGTTGTTCGATGTAATTCTTTTTTTTTTTTTAAATGTGCAAGTTGGAGTATGGAGTTTTATATCACTTAATTTTTTTTCATCTACTTACTCCATTCATTATGGGCGAATACACTTTAATATGGAATACTTGCAGTTTACATTTTTATAAGCATTTTAAATTTATTGTTTAACTTGACAGACTTTGAATATGTGGTGACGAAGAAAAAACCACCGCGAGTATGTTTTGGAACAGGCTTGGACCGAGAGGTATTACCTGTGAAAGGGCCTTGCTTAAGTCCATTCATGAGACGAAATGCACCTGAGATAAAACCAAATTTGGGACCTGGCAGTTACGACAATGACCGTGATGCTTTTTATGAACTCACTCATCGGGTATAACAATTAAATAATATTAAAGAGTAGTAATAAAATTAAATAAGTAAATCTTTAAAATATTCGCTTCGCTCTGGTGTCGAGGCAAAGGGCCGCGTTGAGTTCCGCTACTCAACACACAATATTTCTAGAATTCGGAAAAAATTGCCATTTTTTTTACTTAGTGTAAATTATGTTATATGACGTAACTAATAAAAAAATAGGAGTACAAAAATACAAACTATGTAACGTTTATACAGATATATAGCAAGTGCTGCTATGGCCCTAAAACACCAAGGTGGCTAGTGAAACATGAATACCAACCACCTTCGAAAGAGATCCCTCCTATAGGACCATTAGCTCAGAATTGTGCTCCTTTTAATTCGAGTTCAAAAAGAAAACAATTTTTCAGGATTAACGATTTCCCCGCGTAAGTTATACAAATATTTTTTTGGTACATTTTATTAGAAAATATGTATATGGCAATTTAGAATTAATAATAATTGTTTTATTTTATAGGGCATGTGATTACTTTCCGGAATATAAAAAGAAACAAATGCGATTTTCATATAGCTTCACCGGTAAGAAGGTTTTGAGCTGCCCTGTTCAGGTAAACTCATTTTTATTACTGCTACTATTTTTCCTTTACCTAAAGTACTACAAGAAAAGGTTTAATAGGAAACAAAAAGTTTACGTACAAGGCATTTAAGCTTCTCATCTTCTAATATTCTGATGATATGTTGATAAAAATAAAATAATACCTACTAATACGCTTTCACTTAACAGATAAAATGCGTTCCATACAATTTGGATGCATGTGGATTCTGCGGCTGTTCATGTTCAGCGCAGGGTGACTATTGGCAATTTGAAAATAGAATATTTCTATGTAGAAAACATTATTCAAGAATGTTTAAGCATTGTTTGTCTAAATTTCAAGGTGTGAAACTGGCGGAATTTAAAGTAAGACTTATTTCTTTCCAATCACATAGGCTTCTCGCTTGATCCCAAAGAGGATAGCAGTTAGAATATACAAGAGATTTTTTTAGCCTCACGCTATTTCCTCCCACATCAGGGTTGCTGGAGAGAACCTACTGCTAAGACTCTACGTTTCTTATTTTTTTGAGTGTCGGAACTCGATACCAAAGCGAGCGAAAGTAGAAATCGAATCCACAACCTGTCGAGTTTACAGTCACACTCCTATGCTCTTGCGCCATGACTGGCTCTTCCTACGATTTTTTAATAGATGTATGAATGAGATGTTCATAATTTTGATTTACATGTATTTATTGCAGTCGATAAGAGATTGTTTCTTTGCTCATTCACACAACAGTTGTAAAGCTGCTGTAAAAATTATGAAGAGTGAAGAAATAGAAAAGAAACTTCGGAAGGAAGCTTATTTGGATTTATATTTCCCACAAAGAAAATTTTGCAATAACTAAAATGCTTAATTGATCCTTATTAAGGTAATATCAGAATAGCATGACTGTAACTAATAAATAAGAGATGTATTTAAATAACAGTTGAAATGATAATTTATTTAGTAAGACTTGGTAATATTATGTGGTTGTCGATATTTATAATCATATTCGTAATTCGTAAGTCACGTCTTCAGCAATCAAGCAAATATCTTTTAGCAGATCGATTGTAGCTTTAATTATATCTGTAAAGTTTATAAAATAATAGTCCTAATAGATCTTTTCGATGTATTTTTTATTTTTAATTAGGTATTCAATATTATATGTTTTGTTATTTTTTTGTTTTTCATAGATAATGAATATAACAAATATATTTTCTACCTACTACTATTATGGTATTCAACTGGCAACCCTTCAATCATCAATCATCTGACTACGACAACAAGTGCCCTCTGTGCTTATTTATTATTTATTTTGTTAGCGAATCAATAATTACATTATAGAAAAGAAAGTGAAATCATGAAGTTAGAGTCTAATAATAAAATGATCAATGGTGATAATGGCGCAGAAACACCTGATGACGTTGTGGACCCGAGACAAAACGCAGAAGATATTATTGATGAGATACTCGCAGAGTTCACAGAATCCCGAACGCCTGACAGTCTGAGAAATGGAAATGGCATTCCCGAGAATTTGTTTAATTTTATACAACCGCCGCGTACACGAACTCCGGCGAATTCTTTTTCAGAAACCGGTACGATTGATGACATCGACCCAACGTCAGATCTCGGCACTTCAATACGAAACAAATGCATAGAACTTGAAGAAATTCTTCAAAGTCTCAAATCGCGGCTTAATCATGTTGTACTGGACGAAAACATAGTGCTCAGCCCAGAGGCTAATTCAATGGAGGCTCAACTCGAGCATGATTTAGACACTGATTGCCAGGAAGAACTATCACTGCAAGAATTTCTTGAGCTTCTACACTCACAAAATAAAATAGCGCCTAGTGGTGTACAATGATTCCTTCGACCATAATTAATTGTAAGATATAATAAAGAATTTATTGTGTGCAAATTTGAGATTAGACCATATTATGAAATTATTGAATATTAAACATTTAGACATTGATGGTTGTTTCTATTTTAAAAGAAAAAGGTATACATAGAGTACAGGTATAAATAAAAGATTAATGTAAAAATAAAAATAGTTTATTAAATATAAAATTAAATAGCAATAATCAAATTATATCAAGTATCAAAATAAGCTTTGCTTGTTTAAACATATAAACTTAACAATGGTTAATATTATTAAAGTACACATTTCTAAATGTAATAAAAATCTTTATAAACTTAAATGTTTGTTTCAAAAAAAGGCCTAATCTTTTGCCTTTTGCCTCATATTGTATCCTGCACAATGTAGGGAACATAGTGGTGCAAAGCTGTTCTTCAATTTCTGGCCAATTTTCAAAACATTACATGTTGAGTTGCAGAAAGGTTGTTGAAAATGTATTTGAAGGTGCCATTGTGAAATACAACAGCATCGGGTTGTCAACATGGTCTTTTACATATTATCAAATAAATCATCAACTTCTGAATTTATACTGACTTCAGTCATATTAGGCACTGTATCATTTTCATACAGTTGGCTTTCCTCACTTATTTCGGTAATTATATCACTCAATGAATTTTCATTTGCCAAAATGTAGCCTAATTTATTTTCATTTATTATATCAATGATGTTATGTTTTTGACGGTTTGTGAAGAGAATTTTAATTTTTTTAAGCCAATTGTTATAATGAGAAGGCTCTGATTTTACACATTCAGCCCGAAAATACGACATCGCATCTAATGCTTTTGTATAATTGTTATCAATGCTGCAAAAAAATATACTTTCAATTGCATCTGCCAATTGTGGAAAAATCTCATTACTTTTTAACTTTTGCTTTAAATACTCAAAATCTTCTATTGGGTTTATAGTCCCAACTCTTTGTATATCAGTATTCTTAAAAATGTTGACATTTATTTTGGGTACATCCTCCATAGTTATATCATTTATTGCTGATGTTGATTGCATAGCATCGTCCACATCCATTGGTTGATCTGTTTTATTTACTCTTTTTTTGACTTCCACTTTATTTAATGTGAATAAATTTTTCAGCCTTTCTAAAGGCTCCTTAGCTTTTTCTTCTATCTGTGGTATTACATTCAACAACCTCATTATTTCGTCCCTGGGTGGAGGTAATGGTTTGTCTAAATTTAAAGCTCGAAAGGCAATACAATCTAGAACATATTGTGCTGAAGGACTGCACATTTTAAGTATCGGGAAAGCATCACTGTCTTCAAACTTCTTGTCATCATTAGCTCTTGACAATTCCATAGCTCTAATTAAATCTTTAAAAGCATTCACTTGTTCATCAGTACACTCATATTTTTTTATATTAGTAACTGGGAAGGACATGTTTTTTATTTCATTTTTAAAACAAATTGCAGCCATTGATAAGCATACAAAGTTGTCTGTGTCTACTACAGGCATAAGAACAAACATTTTGGGAGCATTGCCATTGTTGTAGACTCTTCTTACAATTCCAACCAAATCTAATTTCAGTAGGCATTCCACTAAGCAATGTATTGCATACTCTGCTTTTGGATCACCTTTTCGTCCAAAAACATAAGACAGTCCATCACCATTTAGATTTTGATTAGTGATATTGCTAGATTTTGTGAAACCATACAGTATTAATGACTTTTGTCCAGGCTCATATAGCATGCTTTTATCGAATTCCGAAAATGGGATGACTTGTCCACCATAAACATAGCCTTTAATAACCTGTTCTTTTTTATCATTCTCATTAATTTTAATTATATTTTCATTCTCTGTGTTGATAAATAATTTTCTCTTTTCTATGCTTTCTGTAGTGCTTATAGATTGTGTGACAGGATCTCGAACTGCTTTAACCCACCTCTTTGTAACTGGATCATCTTTGATTCTTATGTAAGATGAAACAGGTATTTTAATATTGGGCCCAATACTTAAATCAACATTCCACGGTACTGCATTTACAATTCTTTTTCTATGGAAAAGTAAATGAAATCCTAGAGTATGTTCCAAAGTTGCTGCAGCTCCATTTGTAAATTCAACAAACTCTTTTATTAATTGTATATCATCATTACAATTTGTTTCATCACATATATCTGGGCCTAAGACACTTATTTCAATACTTTCTTCTTGGAAACCTTGGATCGCCTAAAAATATGTATAGTTTCAATATATATTTACAAAGTTGTAAGAAGAAAAAGAATATTAATATAAATTAAGTACAATTATTAATAATAAGTATAATATACCTGCTTAATCTCATTCTCCTCTAATTTCGAAGGTGCACCAAAATTGGATATGATGATAATTTGTTTATTAGTAATATTTCCAGTAACACCATATTTAAAATGTTCAGCAGCCACTAGTAATGCATCAAACCAGTTACCCTTAACTTTTGATGGCTAGAAATAAACAATTAATAAAGTGAAAGATGTTTCAAGGTTTGAAAGTATTTTTTATAAATCTCATAAATAAAAAATAAAGATAAATAAAATTGAAACCTACATTTTCTGGCAAGTCGCGAATCATTTGCCAATTTGGCAGTTGTAGATCGGCGAGCATTTCAATGTATTTACATGATCCTGGAGACTGAGCAGCCAATACGTTTTCAGTTTTTCTTGAGCCAAGTAATATTATTCCAAGTAGATTTTTAGCTTGGCTTATTATTTTATGTTCAATAAATCTTATAGCACAACTTCTGGCGGATTCAAAAAAGCTTGTTTTTTTATTTTCATCGACTTCGGCGGCATTTGTACCAATATCTAAAATAATTAAGGTACCTTTATCAATTCTAGGGGCCATCCTTTAACTTTTTAATATCAGAAATCCTTTATGAACAAAATAGTTTGCATTAAAATCACAAATTAAACAAGTTTAGACAAGTTTGAAGTTGTAATGTTTACATCATATCGCATATTATCATCACAGAATCGCTACGCCACTGAGCGTGAGCAGAGACCACAGAATACATTTACTCAGAGACTTGACACTTGGCAGAGATCTTTCGCTACGATACTTCGTTCCCATTTCCGTTCCCCATTTTTCGCTTGTTGAGGCGGGCCTTGCAATTAGAAATAAATTAAAACTAATAATTTGATTTATTAATATGTACGGTATTATATTTTTTATGCCTAAATATGTTAACTGAATACAGTTTCTAGACGAAAATCTATGAGAATATGACAGTGACTTATGTTTGTTGATCAATAATGCCGTAACTCGTGTGTTTCTTAAAAATTTAAAACCTGACAATAAAATGTAAAATAGATGTTTTTTATTTCTTTAATATGTTAATTAAAAAGAAACAATAATTATATATAAAGTATTTTAATATCGTAAGACAGAATGAAGTTTTCTTTTCAGCATAGGGCTTTTTATTGTTATCTTGGTATGAGTGTTTGGATATTTTTTATGATTACAGGTAAGCACTGGAAATAAAAAAAAATCCTTATTCATTTGTTACTTTTTATGTTACTTGCAATAGAATCTTAATTATTGTATAGAATACATTACTAATATTAAAAAAGTGCGTTATTTTATTCGAGTTATTTTTATCAAACTACACAAAGCTAATGTTAACATTCAGACATTAAATAATAAAAAAATAAATTCTATTTTAGTTGTTTACAAGTACATGTCAGTTACAGAAGAAACAGTGGCTTTGAAGGTTTCACGAAAACAGTATGTATCAAAGAGTGATTCTAAATATAGAAAGTTATTTTTACGAGCATGTAATCCTCCTGACAGCATTGTAAGAGGCTCAGAAGGTAACTTTTAAAACAATTAATCTTCTTAAAAATTTGTTAAACATATTTTAGTAAAATGTTTAGTGTTATTTAAAATTAAGTAAACTTTAAGTTATATATATGTTGTAAAGATTATGTGTTTCAAACAAAATATTAAGAAAAACCAAATGCAATATTTATACTTTTTTCAATAATTATACATTTGTATTATAGAAGAGCAGTGCCTCTTATTCTTATAGATGTACTAGTGTTGTCTAATGACTTACTAATTATTATTATATCAATACCTTGCATGAAGTTAAAGAAAATATGAAAATAAACTAATAATATTAGTTTTTAAAAATACAATGATAGTTAAGCTTAACTTTATTTTACAGCTGTAGTAGATACAGATTTATGGTTACTGCAAGGAGTCTTAGTTGTAACCAGACATGGTGACCGTGGCCCGCTCACACATTTGAAGGGAGGTGACAAGCTGCCTTGTGATACTGTACCTGTTTCACCTTTGCTTAAAAGGTAATAAGCAGTATTTTTTATAAATTTTAGAAATATGATATATATAATATTATGGAGTACTAATCTCAAGACAATGTTTTTCTCACTTTATGCTCAAATTTGAGACATTGCATATTAATAGCAGAATCTAACACTGCATATTTTTTATATTTTCTAAGATTTTCTCTCTTAAACCCAAAATCCTTTAAGAAAGAGAATTAATAATAAATGTAGTATGGTGTTATGGTTGAACAGTAATGGCTACCATGGAGTTAGGTTTTCTGAGACCTTAGAGAAAAATAATTAAAAGTAATAAAAATTTTAAAATCAAATCTGCCCAACCAGATTTAATAATCTGGTTGGTCTAATGCCCACTTTTCTGTAATTATGTATCTTTTTAAGTTATATTATATATAATAAGCTATTTATAAGTATAATGGACAAATAAAGGCCAGTCGTTGCACAGGAGCACAAGCATGTGATTGAGAACGTAACAGGTTGTAGGATAAATTCCCACTCGAGGATATGATATGTTTAATGTTTTTACTTCCTCAATCTGGCAATCCCTCTAAAATTCACTAGACTAGTAACAGGTTTTTTATACAATCAAATTCCTAAATATTAAATTGCAGTTATGAAGAGTTTGTGTTAAATGCGAGTGTGTCAGGGCGTGCATGGTGGGTGGCGGCTCCGGGGCCGTTCCACAATTTCCCTTCGTTACCACGAGCGTCGGCGACACACTGCGCTTTAGGACAACTGACTCCGACTGGTGTTCTGCAGATGATAACTGTTGGTGAGATTATTTATTTACATATTATTCTACACTATTTTAATATAAAATAAAAAAAAAATGAAATCAGCTTCACCCTGTCCCCACATTCCGTCGAATTCTGGAGGCATTGCGTGTTGAGTGGTGGAACCCAACGCCGTACCGTTTTTGCCTCGATACCAGAGCGTAGAAACGAAAATATAAATTGCCCCTGTGCCACGACGGCCTCAATTTAATAAAAATAATCATTCATTTAATAGAATTAAATTAAAATAGTCTGATTTTCATTACTTTCGTTAATTTACAATGATATATTTTATAGATTACTTTATATTAGCTATAGGGCTTCACGCTCTTCTTCTCTTATTAGGACCTTCACGCTCTATTTCGCATATATAAGGGTAGACAGAGGGAACCTAGTGTTAAGACACTCTGTGCCTCACTTTCTGCCTCATTTTCAGGGATTTTTTGCATGTTGAATGGCGAAACCCAACGGCCGCGCTCTCGTCTTCTTACCAGAATTAGAAAATGAAAATATTAATAGATGATATATCCCCTTGAGTGGGAATCGAACCTACAGCCGTCCTGTTTACAGTTTTGCGCTACGACGGCCTATATTGGTTAATATATGTTGTAAATTGTAATCACAGATGAAAGTTACACTATAAGTATAATATTTGGAATTTTCAGGTAACATATTAAGAGAAGCATACGGCGAAAAGTTGGGCTTAGAAAATATGGATTTGACGGGGAAACATGATACAGGTTTGTAAAGTATAGTTACCACTTATTAATATTAACTATTTATTACATATATGAAATGCGTAATAAATAGTAAATATTATTTATTTTTTCACTTTATCATTCATTATTACCATTTTTTCAAACTTCTTATTTTTAATATATTGTAGAGAAACTCGAAAAAAAAAGAGAGTTATAGGTGAAAAAGTTTATAAAAGCAATAAAGTTGTGTCAATCGAGGCAATTGCTTGTAAGCAACAATCCTTATTGGAAACTGGTGCGAAGTATAGGTATTAAGTGACACATATCACTTAACGCGATTACGTAGAATCAGTAACGAGGCCAAACGCCGTGTTTACTTAGGTTCCCAGGTTCCCTTTACGTACTCGATGTGTGGATTACAGCGTGAACCTGAAATAAAACATTAATGTTCTATAGGTGGTTTAGTCTTACTTCATTACCACTTTTTCTAATTATACTTCTCTTTCTCTACAGGTGGTATAGTGTACAGCACTCGATACAGGCGTACGTTCCAATCAGCACAAGCGCTATCCTACGGCAGTACTCGATCAGCTGCGTTGGCTCGCGAGGCGCATAGTGTGTCATTCTGTTTTAGACATTGTGCTTGCGCCGCCCATCATACTTTGGCCAAGTCAGTATTATTTATTATAGATTGATAAGAGATTTGTTTAAAGCAGTTTATGAATCGTATAATTTAATTAGTTTTAATACTTTGATTTGAACCTTTTTCTTCTAGGATGTTTATGAATAATTTATACACAATTTGGGATATTGTCCAAGTCTATTTGAACGTTATAAATATTAGGTTTGTTTTTTCGCGGTATTCCTTATTCAGTAGAGATATCTAAATTTATATAAAAAAGAAAACCATTAACATTCTACTTCATATTAGAAATTTAATAAAAAATATTTTTATTTGTAGAAAGATAAGCTCCCAAGCGAAAAATCGTCTCGAATCCCACCCCGCTATAAAGGAATTGATCAATAAACTATCCAAAGCGTTATTTGAGTCTCAAGAGTATACAGATGCAGATATTGTACGAGATGCATTATTAGCATATATGTGTCACGACGCACCATTACCCTGTGCTGAGAAAACTAAAAAATCTAGACCAAAATTAGCTATAAATAAAGAAAAGAAACTCAGAAAAGATAAGACACCCAACAGACATTTGTTAGATGTTGATATAGATACACTAAACATGGAACTCGACTATATAAACAATCAATTGGATTTTAATAATGAAATTGGTAGAAAAGCTCGCGATATTATAGGCAAATATGAAAAGAAACCGCCATTAGATTTTGATGCTCAAATGGAAAGGGAGAAATTGTTGTATTATCAACAGAGGTATATGGATAACGCGTATGAAGATGTCGTTATAGTTAAAAAGAACTTAGACGCCGATTTTAATTTCCCAAATGAAAGAATGGACGATTTTGATGAAGATTACAAAGAACCTACGCCCGAAAGTGATGATTTTTGCATACAAAAAGAACACGTTATGTCTGTTTTTGCGTATCTCGAATGGAGTTACAAGCAAGAGGTTAAAAATATTTATAATAAACGCAGAAGTCTGTTGATAGCATATGGCCTAATACATAATATAGTCCAAAATATGATAAGAATGATATCAGAAAATAAGCCCAAATTTGTTGTTTTTTCGGGCCATGATAAAACTTTACAGGCACTAATTCTGGCACTTGGGCTAAACAGCTATCAACATTACAACATACAATATGGTTCTAGAATGATCTTCGAAGTGTATAGAAAGAGAGATTTGAGGGACGAATTTAAGTTTACCAAAAGAAAAGCGGTCGCTCAAGATTTCTTCTTCCGCGTAGTTTACAACGGAGAGGATGTGACGGACAGACTGACATTTTGTAAAAATCCCGATAATTTTGTTATTATGAATGTTGTCGATCCTATAGATGATGTTAAAGCGTATAATACGTATTTATGTCCAATTGAGAATATAGTTAGGTTTATACACGACGATTACTTTGCTGGTTTCAATGTTAGTAATTTTAAAGATGCCTGCGCTACTTATGGCAATGATAAACATTTTTAGAGTTCTCCATAGATAAAGAATAACAACAACATTTTTAGAGGTTTTTTTGTGTAACAACATCATGACCTTAAGTTATTTTGTCTAGGAAAGAGATATTGCAATAAAATGTAATAATTTTTTTTAAAAAAAGATAGCAATTAGTTACATACAACTAAATCAATGGATGACAGAAAGATGTTAGAGCAGTACGGTCAACGAGTCGTGGCCGTCCTGAAGCTAGCTGGAAATGGTCAGGTTTGATTTTATTATTTTTCTTACTTTATGATTATTTTCCTTCATAACGCAGCTTAAAGGAGGCCACGATTGTCGACCGTACTTTATAATTGACACACTATAATTGATATAAGTATAGACGAAAATATTTCCATATTAAACTCCAAATTGGTAAACGTTTTATTTTTTAAGTTTTGACGGTACTTAAAAAATGTCTTCTAAACTTATTTATAATCATATCATAATATCAATTCATATTAATAAACATAAAAAATGTTTAATATTAATTTAAATTATTTTTTTAAAGATTTCTTAAGTATCTCCTTTAAATAAGATCTCACTTGAACTGTACATATTTATTTAAAATTATTTTTATAACTAAATATTGTTGACAGCTAAAGGTTTTATTTTATTTATCTGGTAAGTTTACAGTGATAAAATATCAATATTTATTAAAATTTTTACACATTTCTTAAGCACACAAGATGTATTATTAGTCAATTATTATTTAAATGTTTTATCAATTTATCGACAAATAATAATAATAAAAAAATAACAATTATTTAAAACATACATATTTTTAAAACTAGAATATGAAATTCTTAGGTTTCCATTTTAAATAGATAATAAAATCAAAGTGATAGTTTTTTTATAGTAAATCTTCAAAAACTATATTTTAAAGTTATTTCTTTTTTATATAATTTAATTTATTATTTTCACTAAATGAGGCTTAATAGTTTTGTCACTGTATACTTTAATAAAATAAATAGTGTCCTCAAAGCTGACACCAAAACGTAAAACGTTTTTAATCGTTTTTAAAATGGCCAGCCGAATTACGTTTCGCCGCCGCGAATACTTATATTAATTAAAGTAATTTCATACTTTTATTATAAGCTATGAGAGGCAAGTGACATATAATTTAACTTAATTTTTTAAACGACACTTCTACAGCGACCCTCGGTAATTGTTTATTTATATGATTAGATTTTAATAAATAACAACTACAATTGTTAATTGCATATTTAAATTACTAAATTTAGAATAATATTTATGTTTAAAACATATCAAATAATGTACTTAATGATGTTTTTATTTTAGAAATCTTAAAATTTAGACTGATTAATTATTAACTTTTTACATTTATTAAATTGTATTTGTGCATTTATTATTGCTTTATTTTTTTATAATATGCATTTTATTTAATTTGGTAAAGATTAATAGTACCGTACCATATAATATGTTACAGCTCTATACAAAATATCTTGTGTTACAGCTCTAAGATTTCCACATTTTCTATAACTTATGTATTTTTTTTATTTTTATATAAAAATCGTATGATATAATAGGATTTGTCGAAAATAAGAAAATATTTCAGCAGTTAATTTATATTTACTCAGTAAGGCCTATGTTATAGAATAAAATAAATGTCATATTTTGATCTCAAAGTTGTAAGAAAAATAAAAGGTAAATGTTGTCATTTAAATGGTGAAAATAGTTATTTTAAATAATGTTTTAAGTCCCTGTAATAAATTTTAATTGGCATGTAGTTTTTTAAATTATTATTTATTAAATTAACCTATTATTAAGATAATTATTTAATTGAGTTCCTTAGGTCACTATTCGTCCCATGTCAATTTTATGTACATATCTATGTTATAATACTGAAGATGAGAGTTGTCCAAATATTCTAATCTATAATTGTTAAATATTTTATGAACTAAAATCAAGTTAAACCTAAAATACTAATTTTATATGTTAATTCAAATTACTTTCAAATATATGTTATAATATGTAAAACCGTATATTAATCAAAAGCAGTTAATGCTGTCCTGTCTATTAATTAAAATTTTAATTTACAATTTTTCAAAAGTAAATGCTTTTATAATATATATTTACAGAATATGCAGTGTAAGATTTGTTTGTTTTTCCTACATTATTCCTATATTTACATGTATTAATTAAATTGATGCCAGTCATTGCATTTAAAGTATTTAATATTAAATGTAATTAATACTAATGACAAAGATACTTACGCACATTATCTATAAAAAATAATAATTTTACATATCCTTTTTGTAATATGTCTATAGAAATGTATCATATCAGTAATAAAATGTTGACTATTGAAGTGGTGTTTTTTATTTTTGTTATCTTCCACATAACAATAAAGATCTTAGAGAGAAGTACTAGGTAGACCAAGATCCCAGGACCCCCAGATCTACATCATTTTAGCAAAACTGAAATTTGGAAGATTAGTATAATATGTAGTTAAGATAGTATGCGTACTCACTACCTTGAAAGTGGGGCCCTATCAGAGGTATTTTGTTGGACAAGACTATTCTGGGGTGGGCACGGACCGCATAATGCGATAGACGTATAAAATTCAAGAAAAATCTTATAAAAAGGTGAACATGACGTAATATTGACCTTTCTTACTTCATTGTGATTTGTAATAATTATTAAAAATAATATGTTTATACTGATAACTGTTCACCCTTGGATTAAGGGTCATTGGCATTGTCATATAGTTTTAAAATAGATATGTAAACATTGCTGAACATAATCTAGGAATACGTAAGCTAAAAAAAATACCGTCGAATTGATAACCGCCTTTTCTTACAGGAGTCGGTTAAAAAGTACACTTGGTAAACCACTCACAGTCAAAATATTTTTGTGTTCAATGTTCCAGATATCGAGAAATAAGAATTAGGCAGAGCCCATTAATAATTTCAATGTAACTCACTGTATCTGCGGACAGACCTACATATGTTTAGGAAACCACAGGCAAAAACTAGTCTTATATGAATTTTCCATGCATTTGAGGCCAGTCGTGTCGCAGAGGCACAAGTGTGTAACTGTAAACACGACAGGTAGTGGATTGAATTTCCACCCGAGGAAATGAAATATGTATTTATTATTTTAATATCTTAGCCCTGGTATCGAGGCAAAGCACGGCGTTGAGCTTCTGCCACTCAAAACGCAATGCCTCCAGAATTCGGTGGTAAGTGGAGATCGGAGTGTCTTAACACTAGGCTCTCCCTCAATACCCTGCTACATGTGGGATACAGCATAAAGCTAAAATAAAATTGTCTTTCAATAATATGTTTACCATGTGGACGTGCTACTCGATTATACTCGTATTTCTATAGGTGTAGGTATATGTTACCTGTTACTAGGAATCGATTGTTTTGATGTTTAACTTTATATACATAATAAAGTATATATACTTCGAAGAAAAAATACATGTATGAGGATTTTTAGGTATTGGCACCTTCGCTATCTGCAGTGATGGTTGTGGATTCGAATCTCGCTCGTATAACTGTTAGATACAGTGCGTTTAGGCCTTTGTTTTTAAGTGAGCTAGTTGGACTGATGGATAAGTATAGTTATAGTTTTATGTTTCACTTTACGTGATATATACGAAAACATTGAGTAGGAATTGGTTTTATTAATATCGCACATTTTTCTTGAATATACCTGACAAGGCATAGTAAGAGAGGATTTACAGTCGTATTCAGGGAATGAATTATTATCATTTTCCGTTTCCGGTAAGAAAACAAAGTGCGGCGTTGAGTTCCACCAGGGCAAAAGCAATTTATCAAAAATTGGGCGGAAACTGGGAAACCGAGCGTAAATCGAACCG
>JAEBDU010000045.1:318894-344835 GCA_016802625.1 Heliconius numata | reverse complement strand
TATCAAAAATTGGGCGGAAACTGGGAAACCGAGCGTAAATCGAACCGCGTAGCGTAGGTTCTCTTTACTCAATTTTATATTGGATACAGCGTGAAGCTTTTATTAGTTACATAATAAAAAAATATTTATTTTTCATTTCACCTCTACGAAAACATGGTTCGTAGCTTGCAACCTTTTGTAAGCAAATGAAATTTCCCAGTGTTTTTTTTTTCATTTAAAAGAATATAAAAACATTAAATGCTATATGAAAATTAAGGAGAAAATATATCAGAAAATGAAATGCAATCCAGTTTCACACGTATTACTTGTTATTCTTTAAAATTGAACATTGAGCACGTAGTAGCCTTGGCAGTGACCAACTTCGAGCATTCGTCTCGCATTGCCAATGCGTCATGCTTTTACTGAGAATTGATATACGAAAGTATGCGGCTTACATAATTATAATTTATATAACGTGTCTATTTAAACGGAATATGAACGAACTTTCCTTCAATTCGATAATATTATTTTGATTTTCTTTCTCTATATGTTAAATATATTTTATATGACCACGTATAGCTGCGTTCAGTATTAGAGATATTAATAAATCATTCTCGAAATTATTAATTTAAACTTATTAATTCTTATATTTTTATTATATTATGCGAGTTAGGTAAAGAGAAATTAGTAAAACAATATTTTGTAGGTCCCATATTACGTTAAAATGTTTCATAAATTAATCTAACTAGAGCTAGAAAACTCGACTTTTTTTATAAACGACCCTATCCAACATATTTTTTTATAATTCCTAGATAAATAAAAATTATATAAGAATTACTAATATATATCTACAGGCTCAATATGTGCTACATTAAAAAAGTGCAACGACCTGTTTGTTTTTTTTTATTATTTATGATGTGCCATAAGATAAGATTCCATGTCACAATATTCACTGATGGATTGCTTTGTTTACGCGAACTATTACAGATGGCTAAACTTTTTTAATAATACATAAAACTAAAAATATATTTGAAAATTCTTAACTAATCCTTAAGATTTAAATAAAAAGTTATTTGAAATAAAATTTTAAATAGATATTGATTTATAAGCTTGTTTACAAAAGGTATAAGTTGAGTGTTGGAATGTAAACAGATATCACGCCACCTGTTACGTACCTACTGACTGTCCCTCTTGTTTATGTAATACATTAGTAATTATTTCATCCAAATAAAAAATCGTCATTGTTATTTTTTTTTTATTTTAATTAGATACTATTTTTTCAACATCACGCTCCAAGTGAAACTTTGGGTTGATTAGTCGAATGTCTGTTCCCTATCTTCCACCCAATTATCAAGTGATTGCGTGTTGAGTGGCGGAACTCAACGCCGCGCGCTACAGAGCAAGCAAATAAAAATAAATCTATTCCCGGTGTGGGAGTCGAAGTCACGGCTGGTTTCTTTAAATATATTGCCATAAAGACACTTTCGCTTCCCACTCTCCGTTGAATTCCCGAGGCATTGCATGTGGAGAGGCAAAACTTACCGCCATGCTCTGGCTAGGTACCAGAGCGAGGAAATGAACAATTTAAATATTACCCCCGAATTATAACCGAACCTACAACCGTCACGTTACAGTCGCACGCTTATGTCACGACGGTCTCATAATATATTCTATTAGTTATAAAAATTGGTAATTACCCTATATACGTTATAATTAAATAAATATATACAATAATAATTAGAAACGTGTTTTGCAAAATGGAGGTGTGTCTGCTTACGAGTTACGACTCGACTCATACAAAACAAAGTAAAAGTAAACATGTTCAAGGTTTGTTTATAATGTATTGGTATTTTTTATGTTATTCACTCGACTGAGGAAAACGTGACTGTTTTAACGTTATTGTTAATTATTATTAAAGATAATTTGTTTTTCTGTGTTTAACGAGTTGTGGTATGGCGGCTTGAGGCGGGAAGAGTTGGAATTTTTATTGAAAAAAAAAAACTTACAATAAAAAAAGTTGCAGAGTGAGTTAAAGCACGTTATATACTTACTATCAACTATTTGTGGCGTTAAGATGGAATGAAGAGAACGGAGTGTTTTGGCACTATTTATATATATATATGGATTGTAAAAATCAGTTTCACGCTTTATCTCGCACACAGCAGGGTGGGCAGAAGGAACCTAGCGTTAGGACTACTACTAGGCTACTAGACTTTGAGGTATTGCGTGTTGAATAGCGAAACTCAACGCTTGGCTTTTACCATGGTGCCAGAGCGAAGAAACGAAAATATGACAAATAATTATTTATTTAAAATTTACAATACAATATTTAAACATAATAACAGATAATATAATGTTTACTTTTAATAAAATACGTGGAACTCGCTTATAATTCAACATATCTAAATAAGGCGAACAATTGACATAATGGTTTGTGAATATCAATTAGGAACAATTTATTATTCGTCTGTTGTTTGGTGGCAAGTCGTCTCCCAGAATATATTAGGTGCCTACACATTAATTTGAAATTATTTTAAAATGAAAAATATTATATCAAGAAAATATACCAAAGAATCTACTTCTACTTTTTTCTTGTATTTTTTTGTTAAGACATTTATTCTATTGTTAAATATAATTATCAACTTGAAATGGAATCGCATTTGTGTTCACATGTTGTCCTACTGTATTGCCGTGCTCTTTATCTTGTATTGCGGGATAAAATGTATTTTTTATTAGCTTCACGCTGTTTCCCGTACGCAGTAGGGTAGATAGAGGCAACCCCGTGTCACACACCGTTCCTTATTAAGTGACTTCAATTCAATTCAGCCGAATTCTAGAAGCATTATGTGTTGAATAGCGGAACTCAGCACCGTGCTTTGATTCGTTACCGGAGCGAAAAATGAAAATATTGTTATTTTCATTTCATTGAGTAGCAACTGAACCCACAACTTGCCGCATTTACAGTCACACGCTTGTGCCACTGCGCCACGACTGGCTTGGAATGAAATAATTTGTTTTTTCTTTTAATAAATCAAGTTTTTTAACGCTGTGTAAGTTACTTCGTTAAAATAGATAAAAATAATTTAAGTAACTACTATCAAATATCTATCTATCTTGTCGGGAATTACAGAATATACCTACATATAAAACAAAAATTTAAAAGTAAAATGCAAATAAAAATAATCTTAATTAACTACTTTATCACGAAATGTTGTTAAAATGTGTTATTTTTCTAACTAAACTCAAGGTCAGACTCCGCGTGGCGTAGGGGCACAGGCATGCGGACTGTAAACGCGACAGGCTCTGGGTTCGATTCCCAATTGAGAATTCGTCGCTTTAGTAACGAGCGTGGTGAGGAGGTAAGCCACTCAACACGCAATGCCTCGAGATTTCGGCGGAAAGTGGGAACGGAAGTGCCTTAATGGGAAAGAAGTGTCTTAATATTGGGTTCCCAGGTTCCCCCGCTTACCCTGCTCTGTTCTATATACAGCGTGAAGCTATAAAGAAACGTCAAGGTCACAAATGAATAGCCAAGTAGGAATAACGAATTAATGACTCGACACTCGAGTCGTGCTCGTGAACGCCGAATCTGTTAACTGCTTGAATATTTGAAATATTCTTATCGAATCTTGTATTCAAACACTTTGTTTTCACCAACATTGGTTGTCTATTTCAATGTTATGTGGTTTTTACGTGTAAATAGAAAAATAAATTAAAAAAACAGCTACACGCCCCGCACACAGCAGGGTAGGTAAAGAGAACTTAGTGTTAAGACACTCCGTTCCCTACTTTTCGCCGAATTCTGGAGGCAAGACGGGTTGAATGGCGGAATACAACGCTGCGCTTTTGCATAGATACCAGAACGAAGAACCGGAAATATATTTTTTTAAGTAAACATTTCGTTTCCACTTGTAGGAATCGAACCCACAACCAGTCGGGATTACAGTCACACACTTGTGCCGCACACCACGACTTGCATCCATACAATACATATATTATACGTATAAGAAATATACTTTATACATTCCTAATTTGCGAACGGTACTTCTCAAATGTATATAATATGATATATCTATATCTAAGCACGTACATATATATGTATGTGAACAACGTTTTTAATTAGTAGCGAGCTGGAAAAGAGCGTTCTTAGTAAAATTTTAATATAACCCGCCGACGAGATACCTATTTGCAAATGTTTTTTTTATGAGAAAAAATATATTAAACATATTAATACTTTAATTTAACTAAATAAAAGTTTAAAAACATAATAATATAAATTTTAATAGCAAGAGACATATTAAATTTGGAAATTTGAATGTTTGCAGTGCTTAAAATAATTAAATATATCTTCTTAATTCTTAAATACTCCGATATTGCCACCGTGAAAATTACAAAACGTCAACAAAAACTAACATCTCGTTTTATTTATTTATAAATTCCACTAGAAGACTTTTGAACTTATAACATATAATATTACAACAAATATATAAAATTTATACACACACGCGCACTCACGCACGCACACACATATATTTTCATACATACATACAAACACATGTTCAACAAATTTCTTCAAATGAAATAAAAACATAGGAAGTGAGTTTCGAGACCTTGACTTTGATGATATCACCGCCGTCGCCCGAAGCTACGCGTAGGCGTATCTTCATAGCATCAGGAATGAAGTGTAAGGGGCGATGTTAATAGGCTTTTTTCTATTATTTTTTCACGCTATATTACGCATTCAGCAGGGTAGGCAGAGGGAAACTAACGTTAAAACACTCCGTTCCCCCATTTTCCGCCGAATTATGGAGGCATTGTGTGTTGAATGGCAGAACTCAACGTCGCACTTTGCCTCTACACCAGAGCCAAGAAATGAAGATATAAATGAATATATTATTTCCTCGAGTGGGGATCGAACCCATAACCCCAGTCGCATCTCTGCGCCATAACTGGTCTCTAATAATAATCTTTTAATTTTAGTTTTCTATAATAAACAGAAATATTATCAAGTAATCTAAATATGAATTATTACTGCGTTATTAATTTTAGGAATTGTAGAAACAAGTTATTCACGTTTTGATTTAATTGCTGGTGTGGTTATGTATTAATTAGAGCGTATTTTATATTTGTGTGGACTATAGAATGTTATCGTATATTTAAATCTTATTAAAAATATAAGTCGAAAATATTCTTATGACAAAATATATTATTTTAATCGTATTAGACATACTCTTGGGCGTTGAGTTCCGCAACACAACAGAATTCGTCGGAAACTAAAAGTAAGATACAGTGTTAAGTAGAAAAAAATTATTGGACATATTAAACGATTTAATATAACATCAAATCAACAATAAACAAATAAGAAAAGTGATATTATATATACATACACCTCTTTTTTTTCAGTACTTAACGAAGCCTTGCCGCCAAAAAGAGAGAAGCGAAATGAAAATATGAAATACGTATTTCGTTTCCTCGACTGGAATCGAACCCACAACCTCCTGCATTCACAGTCACACCCCTGTTTTGAGTCACCACTGGCCTCAGTCACTATACTACTTTAACATATACATTTAAGAACATTAAACACCGGCACATGTCGAAGGCGACCGACTGGCGCCGAAATTTGTTCTAATTCCATACTTGGGTAGTTTCTGACCACGCCACGTATTTATTATTTAATAATTTGATATAATATTTTGAGACCAGTTATGGTGCTGGTGTGACCGTAACGGTTGTAAGTTCGATTCCCACTCGAGGGATGAAATATGTATTTAAATTTATATTTTCATTTCTTGGCTCTGGTGCAGAGGTAAAGCGCGCTGTAGAGTTTTGCCACTCAACACGCAATGCCTCTAGAATTCGGCGGAAATTGGGGAACGGAGTGTCTTTATACTAGGTTCCCTCTGCCTTCCCTATGAATAACTTAAGCCGTCTAGACTCTAGAAAAATAGTTATTTAGATTAGTTTCATATAAATTACTGTTATAGCAAAATAGAATGAATAGGAAGTTTTTTTTTAGATAAAAGAAGATTATATTTGTTATCTATGAATATTATGTTATCACGAATATTATTATACAAAACTGTACGGATAGTTGAAAATATAAATCTTATTATATATTTTTTTGCTTTATACCGTATCACATATACAGGGTGGAATTGTCAGCACCACTTTAAATAAAACCACAGTTTTATCTACTCTATAGAAGCCTAATATAATTCGGAAAAAAAATAATTCCCAAAAATGAAAAAGTTATTTTTTCAAACAAAATAAATAATAAAATTATCGTTTTAAAATAAAACGCCATTTGTAAAGTAGGCATAGGCACGCACACACTTACCTGTCAAATCGGAAACGTCGCACACGTATGTGTGCGTCACACGAAATACAGGTATGGATAAAAATCGCGAAATGAAAAAAAATTCCTACGTCCAAACTATTGAGGTACCTTGATTAATTTCTTAGGTGTGAGTTTGAAATATATTACCCTATATGCAGTTTCAATAAAAGAAGCGCTGCCTCTTCCACCCTGTATAACGTGCAGAGGGAATATAGCGTTAAGACACTCCGATCCCCCCCCCAAAAAAACTGAGCAAAAACAAAAGATTCCAAACTGTAAATACATATTAAAAACATAATATTTTCGTATTATTATTTATATGACATAACGAAAAAAAATATGAAGACCATCCATTTCATACACATTAAATATATAATTCACATGTAAATATTAAATTAGAATACAGGTTTAATGGCGGTAAAATGAATAAATTAATAATAATTTCGGTCGCCATATTTTCGTTGCTGCGCACATTGTGGATTATCTTCACTTTATGTGATAAGTTTGCACTAAAGTTAAAACGAGAACTGAACTAGTTAGAACTGGTTTTAGTGTAAACAGGTGACTTCACAGTTCCTCTTATGATATAACATTTGTTTATTCTAGTTTTTTTTTATTAGCTTCACGCTGTATCTCGACCACAGCTGGTAGACGGACCTACCTAGTGTTAAGACACTCCACTCTCAATTTTCTCTTTCTGTTACGCTTTCAGTTGAATCCTGGAGGCATTGCTTGTTGAGTGGACAAACTCAAGTGGACTAACGTCGACTTTGGCCTCGTTACCAGCGATGAAATGATAATATTAAATAATTATTTAATTTCTGTCGCGTTTATAGTCACACGCTTATGCGTTAACGCCACGACTGACTTCAATTTGTTTGCTTGAAGTAAATTATTGTAAAAACAAAGTAAAATGCTTAAAAAATCTTAAAAAAATTAAACACTCATTAGTTATGAAGACCCTAGGTTTCTTTATCAAAAGAAATAAAATAAGAGTTAAAAAAGAAATACTAAAATTACATAACTATAATAAAATAATAAGGAATTCTTTGAAGTAATACTGTAATCTTAAATCTACATTACATACTATTAAGTAAATTTTGTCATACTCTAAGACCTTGAAAATGGATTTTTATATTTTTTATTTAATCTTGTTTACTATAAGTTTAACTGCGTAGTAGCGTATGAAAAAACAATACACCGTAACACATTGCATACCTACTGTGCGTACTGAAACAAACATTTAATTTACAAGCGTATAGCGGTTTAACTTTTTGATGGTTGGTCAGCTTCACGCTGTATCTCGCACACAGCAGGGTAGGTAGAGGGAACCTAGTGTTAAGATACTCCGTTCCCCACTTTCTGTAGAATTCTGGAGGTTTTGCGTGCGAGAACTCAACGCCGCGCTTTGCCTCGACACCAGAGCGAAGAAATGTAAATATAAACGTAAATAAATATTTCACTTCCTCGAGTGGAGATCGAACCCGCAACCGTCGCGTTACTGTCTTGTGCCGCTGCGCCACGACAACCTCTTGATAGTTGGTGTTGATTTATATCATACTTATAATTAAGTGACTTCAATGTATCAAATGCTAAATGTCGAGAAAATTTAGCTAAAATACAATAGTAAAAACCGCATTTAAATCGGTTAAGCCATTTTTAGATTACCATGCACAAATGCACAGGCAAACAGATAAAAAATAATTAATTAATAATATTTATTTTCTTATATTTATTCCCTGTACAGACAACGATCAGTTACGATTTTATTATAAGTTTAAAAGATATAGCTATCAATTAAACGAATATCTTTAAGTGCTTTACATAGCTCACTTTAGTCTTAAAGTTTGACATTAAATGCAATATTGAGCTTAAATTAGTTTTATGTCTTGGAGATGCAAAAGGTATATGGCGAAGAGAGATGGTAAAAACGGTAAATTTTTGTTCATTTTAGGGACATTGAATGTTGAGTGACGAAACCCAACGCCGCAATTTTATATTTCGAAGTCTAATATAAATCGCTTATACTTACAACTTGCACCCTCACTATAACCTACTGTAGTTATCAGCCGTGTCTAAAACACGTGAGTTGCGAGATAAAAATATATTGTGACACCCTGACATATATTACACGAACGACCCGAACTTCTAGACTAAGACTAATAGAATATATTTAAAGGAAGCATCTAGATTTTATTTTAAATTAATTTAATATGTATATCTGACCTTGTTTTTGATTAGAAATGCTAATTCTGAAATAGAATGGTTTCAAGCTATATTTCCCTAAAGAATTGTAAATATATATTATTTCTTTTTAGTTTATTATTAGGTACAATAGAATATTATGACAAAGGAAATTGTGGTATGTCCTACAAAATTGTTTAATCAGTTTGTCTGTAGGATATCGAGTCTCTTTATACAAGAATGTATAAGATTTTTTTATATAAGAATAATAATAAAAATATATAAGAAATTAAAACAGTAATAACAATTTAGCTATTATTAATTTACTTTTGTTTCCTATTTTCGTTAGTTAGGTATTTAGAGAGAGAGATATTACCATTTAGTTCGAGTTTATTTTTGCTGTTATCATTTATCAAGTAGCAACTTGATATATGTGAAATAACAAAATGAAACGGTTCTCCGAAATATCAATGACACAATCACACGAATCGAATCACACCTGAGAACTTATCAGCAATATATGAACTAATGTTTAAATTGCATTATATTTTTCTCTCTCTCTCAGCTTTATACTGTATCCTGCATATAGCAGGGCAGAGGAAACCTTGTGTTCAGACACTCCGTTCTCCACATACAATTTAAAATTGAAGTTGTTGCCGTGTATTTGTACAATTTCTGATTGTTATTGATTGAACAACTTTCATTTCTTCACTCTGGTAACAAGACATAGCGTATCTCTGCCACAAGCAAGCAATGTCTCAAAAATTGGGTGGTGCGTGGCGAACGGAATGTATTATCACTAGGTTCCCTTTGTTTACCCTGCCATTAAAGAAAAAACTTAAAACCTTGGTTCTAAGAACAATCTAGACAAATTTTATCGAAAGATCGAACTCCAAAGCGAGTAGTTTAAATAATTATGTTACCAGCTTTATAATTTTGTTGTTTATATAGTATGACTAATGTAATACATGTTGTCTTAGGTTCTATTCAATATATATGCTTATACTTTGCCTTCTGCATTTGTAATACAATGATTTACTTGTCTTTATAAAATGACCTTGTCCACTGTTCTTGTTGACAATTAATATTGACTCATATTTAATAAATATGGTGATAAAATTTATTTGGTGATATAAAATAATACATAGTTAATCGGTAAACAGTTAAACTATAAAGTAATTTTTAGAAGATTAATAACCAGCTTCACGCTGTATCCCGCACACAGAAGGGTAAGCAGAAGCTACCTTGTGATAAGACACTCCGTTCCCCACCTTCCGCCGAAATCTGGAGGCATTGCGTGTTTTGTCATGTTACCAGAGTGAGGAAAAAAAATTAAATATTTCAATTCTCGATTGGGTATCGAACCGAAATGGGACAAAAAAGGCAAAATCTAAAACTAGGTTCCCAGGTCTGCCTACAAAATTATCCTATTCTGGTCTCAAAATACGCCATAAAATATTTGTTCTATTTCCAAAATCCAATCTTTAAAAATTCCGCGAAATTAATACTTTCCTTATACTTTTTTATTGATATTATCAATCTCCTACAATGTTATCTAACGATAAAATGTTGGCATTATTGTGATTTTAGTTCAAGGAAAAGAATAAAATTTGAATTGGAAACTCTAAACATTCGTTTCTACGCACTGCAAGGTTGTTTTGAAATAACAAAACAAAAGAAAATTTTAGCTTTTATTTTAAGTATGGGTAACGATGTTTTTAATTAGGTGACGAGTGTTGAGATGTAGAGCTGTTGACAATAGAAGAAAAGAAATTATAATATTATTTTATTTAGATTTTTCGCTAATGTATTTGGTTTTCCTAGAATTTGTATTAAATTAAAGTAAAAACAAAACTAATCTATTGAACGAGGTGTATTTCTATTTCTACAGCAAATACAGAAAGAATTAAAAATTAATATAAATACCCTGAATATAGGATATATATTGTCAATGTTTCCCTGTTGTATCGCAGTGGCGTAGCGTGTGATTGTACACGCGATGGTTGTGGGATCGATTCCTAATCGGACGAATGAATGTAATATTTTCATTCTAAAAATTAAATTTAGCGAAAATAAAAAATAGTTTTTCATCTACTCTATCTAGTATATATGGCTTATAAATTTATTTATTTCATCTACTCTATCTACCCATATGGTGTGTGGGTAGTTCGGCGTTAGGTTCCGTTACTAATACGCAATATTTAAAACAAATGAACGAGAACGATCGAGCCACATTTACACTGTTTAAGTTGTAAACGTATTATGCAAGATATAATTATGTAAAGAAGATTATGTACTGTAAAGCCGATGTTTACAAATCGATTTTTTCTCTATTCCCTTGAACTAGTCTACTATTCCTATGTTAATTTATTTAACCTCTTATGTAAAAGATTTGTTCTGGGAAGACCTTGATACTATGAACTTACAACATTTACTTGGCAGTTGAAGTTAGAATAGTTGTTATAATAATAAGTTACAGCTTATTTATGTTCTTGTAGCTTACTATAATATTTTTGAAGTTTCATAGATATTACATTTCTCTGTTTTTATTATACAATTCCTCTATATAAATCGGTTAATGATCAATTATTTAGAAATTATCTTTTTTTTTCAATATGTGTTTTGATATACAAGGCAAACATTTTGTTTTGTTGTAATTTATACCACAATATCTAAATTTGGTCATTTGATTATGAATATTATAGATTCTTTGGACTTTTGAAGTAAAGCTCGGCGGTTGGATTCGTCACCCACAATGCAATACTTGTAGATGGAAAGTAGAGGCCAAAATTTCTGCTTATTTTTCTCGCAATAAGTGTATAAGAAGTATATTTAGCGTGATCCACTCAGTCCACTAATAACTTGAAATTTCATCCACCTTTTAGTTCATGAAAATATTTGTATATTGACATAAAAACGTAAATTATGAAGGTTACAACAATCGTGCTCTACTTTCAGTGATTCACTGTTGTTTTATAATCCAATAGTCACGACAACAATAAAACAATAACGCCTATATCATATCATAACGACGTGATAAGGCCAGAAATATTGGAACTATGTTTATCATAAAAGCAGTATTCTTACCTAAATATATGTATGTATAAGTGACAATTTTTTAATATATTTTTTTAATTCTAGTGTTGTTAAGATAATATCAAATTATCTATATATGTAAATTATTAATTTATTCAATAGTATATTATGTTTAATAAGGTGTAATTAATTTCTTATATTATTGTAGAATTGTTGCAATCTTCTCGATATTACCATATACGCCTTTGATCAATTATGTGGATAGTTGATTGAAGATAATGTACAAACAAAAGAAGCGTTTAAAAAGTAGGTAAATAAGCATGACTTTACACGTGATTTCAATGTACAGATGTTTATAAAAACTCATCTGAAAAAATCTCTATTTTCGAATTTATAGTATCTTTGCCCCGACACAAGAGCAAAGAAAATGGAAATACTAAATATTTCATTTCCTATCGAATCTAAAACCTGTCGCGTTTAGTCACAGTCTTCTGCCACCAAACAACCCCTCAAAAAGATTCTTAAAAAATTAAATTAAATTATTAAAACAAAAATGTTAATCGTAAAATGTTTTCGTCTATACAAAAGTGTATGTATGGTAGAAGTAATATCACGACGATTTTAAAACGCAAAGGCGCCATACTTTATTATAAAGTCACAACTTATTTTACAATTTATATGGTAATATGTCTATAGTGCTCAGATAAAACAAAGACTGGTGCAGTCGTTCACATCGTATATTAAACGTTCGAAACGTCTCTAGCATATCAATAACCTAAGCCTATGTTTGTTTTTTTTAGTTTCATGCTGTATAGCAGCCAGTACCTATAGCAGTGTAGGCAGAGGAACCTGGAAATCTAGTTGTGAGATACCCCGTTCCCTTTAAGACACTTCCGTTCGCCATTTTCCGCCGAATTCTCGAGACATTCTGGGTTGAGTGGCAAAACACAACGCTGGGCTTTACCTCGTAATCAGAGCGGGTACAACAAATATATTTGAATATTTCATTTCATCAAGTGAGAATCGAACTCACAGCCGTCGCCTTACAGTCACACCCTTGTGGCTCTCTGGAGACGACGGCCTCAATAATTTTATTAATTTCTAGCCATTTTGAAACTTCACCTCGTTCTACGGACGATGCTCTACTTTTGATTGTTTGTATGCCTTCAGAAATTTTCTTTACAGGTAGCGAAGCTATTACAGTTGCGCTTGCGGCGATGTGGAAAAATTCTTAGGGTGTTTTCAAAATATTATTTTTCGTGTGTTGGGTTGAAATATCTATGTCTTGATTATTTCAAATGTAGTAAATATAATATTTAAACTATTATACGCATTTATCATTTGTGTTTGAAGTAAGGGATGTGGGTTGAATTCCCACTCTACATTTAGTCGATCTGGTGACGAGGCAAAGCATGGCGCAAGCTTCCAGAAATCTGCGGAAAGTAGGGCAAGGAAGTGTCTTAATGTGAACGGAGTATTTAAACACTAGGTCCCTAGGTTCCCTTTGCCTACCCCGCTATGTACGGGATACAAAGTGAACTGTCTTCATTCTTCTCAGGATAAAGTGGACATATCCGAAATCATATATCCTAAATTTGACTTGAGCCCTCTATCTTTAAATTATCCATATATTATAATAGTCATTATTACGTCACGAGAGGATCAGAATATGTAGCGAAAATAAAAAGTAGATATTTATGTATGTATTGCGGCGATGAGTTCTGCCACTCAACATGTAATGCCTCTAGAATTCAGCGGAAAATGGTGAACGGAAATTTCTTAATGAGAATGGAGTGTTTTAACTATAGGTTCCCACGTTCCTTCTGCCGATCCTGCTGTGTGCGGGATATAGCGTGAAGCTATACAAAAAAGATGAAAATTCATATAAAAAGCAGCTGCATTTAATTTTTGTAGTATGCTATTAACAAAATAACAAAAATTGGTTTATTTCTCACGCTCCCAACGAGTTTCCGGATTCGTTCGTAAACAATTCGATTCAAATGATGAAACATCTCTGTTAGTTGCACGACTCCTTAAAAATTTAAAATTTTCCACGGTGTATAGTAAAAAACCTTTTTGTAAACCTTATCTTGTTTTTTTTAATTAATTTTGAAAAAGGTTAAATCTTTTTAATTAGAAAAATCTACCTTTGAAATACATGTTTTATTATTGAATTAACAAATTTCATTTTAGTGTTCATTTTTTCTGTTAAAACTATTATATTTTTATAATATTGGACTCTTTGAATATGAGATTTCAATATTTGAATATGATACATTTTCATTATTGTATCATAATATAATTTCATTTAAAAATGTTGTATGTTTTTTGCGGCTTTGAGTTCTATCAGCGTATATACGAGGCAGTAACACGTAATGCCTCAAGAATTATGATTTTATGATATTAAAAAAAAGAGAACGAAAGTATCTTAATAGGAACAGTGTGCTGGAGTGTGAAGCTAACAAAGAAGATACATTTATTGTTCTTCAAGCATCAATATGCGAATAGCATTTCTATAGAGCTACCTACTTATATATTTGTAATATTGTTAATACAATACAATATAAAGACACTGTTAAAAACATAAAAACTACCCAAGAACCACACTTTATACAAAAGAAAACAAATGTGAGACAAAAACAACAAACAGTTATTCTAAATTAAATAATAAACTAGTTGAAGCTAGACTGGAAATGATAAAAATCACGCTTCTAATATCTAATTGAGATAATTTTGTCGCCATAACAACTAAAGTGTTTTTGAACGTATATATATATAAAAAATACTACGCACATGGTATCCGCTTGTACCCTGAATGTTTATTAGATAAGGCTTATATGTATGTATGTGTGTGTAGCACAGATTAAAAGAAATACGAAATGATATAAGAAATAAGTGATGATTGTTTCTTTTTTCAATTTTAAGGTTGTTGATTTTATAAACATAATTGTAGGTCTCATGTGTCTGTTTAAAGCTGAAATATTTGTCAGTATAAGTATATTGTCAAGTAACGCTATTTTACTCTACTTTGAATTATAGAGATCAAGCGAAAGATTGTGTGTTCGATTCCCATTTGAAGAAATGAAATATTTAATATTTTTATTTTCTCGCTCTGATAACGAGTTAAAGCCCACCATTGAGTTCCACTATTCAACTAAAGAGTTTTCATGCTATGAGTGTAAATGTAAATTACATATAAGACACAGTAAATAAAAAAATGTATAACTCACAAAATACTCTAGAAATAATATGGACGGAACATACAGTGAAATAGCTCTACGAACCACTCTACACTGTCTCTCAGAGTACCCACGATTCTACCTATAAACATAAACAATACAAAACCTCTACATTATTAATATATGAATGTTTTGACACACGTATACATGTTAAACGCTATCGATATCTGTGTGCGTTCGAGGCCGTATTTATTTTAGACGGCGGCGTGCCTCGGCTCAGTTCTCAGTCTTTTGCTGACTTGTGTAAGTGATTGTGATTGATATTATTAATAATAATAATAGTAGAAAATGTCTGCTTCACCAATTGCAAGACAGGCCACGCATAGCCAGAGCATACCGTCCAGGAGAGTCCTGATCACCGATCCGGCTCAAATGCCCGATGTTTACTCCAGTACACCGGGAGGCACCATCTATTCGACCACCCCTGGAGGTAACAACCCTTAATTTTGTGTTTTTAAGTATAATTATTTTTGTAGAATTTAATTTAGTTTAAAGTAGAGTTCAATACGTGTTATTTGTTATTGCTATTGACCACGTGGTTTTCCATTCTGTGTTTAAACATTAAAAATAGCACAAAACAGCTAAAATTACGAATATTTTTTGAAGAATTCTTATATAATATAATAAATAATCTACTATCAAGCACTTCGAGGCCACTGTTATCAGTGTCCAATGTCAATAAACATTACGTAACGTGACGCCGCGTGACAAACGTAAAGCAAAACTAGGTTACCACGAGGTGAACAACCTTTTGTTAAATCAATCTTATTATCCCAATAAGAGCTATTTAAACACGCTGCGAGTACTGGGAAAGTAAATTTAGACGTGACAACGACCGCGTGTTGATTGCGATGTGAGACCTTGATATTCTACTGCGCAGTACGAAAATTTTATGTTTTGCTAGGATTTTTTATTCTTTTTCACGCATCACTACCGTTCGATGTGAGGAGTTTCTTTAGGAAGTTCGTGTGAGTGTGAGGAGTTTTTTATATCTTCATTTTCTTGCTCTAGTAACGGCAAAGAGCGGGGTTGAGTTCCGCAACTCAACACGCAATGCGTCAAGAATTTGGAAGAAACTGAAGTGTCGCAATAGAAGTATCTTATCACTAGGTTCCCAGCCCAAGTTAAAGTTAATTCTATTAACGCTAGAGTAGCGTTATAATAATATGTATAACAGCTATATAATTAAATTGGTTAATTACTAACGTTTTTCGAAAGAGCCACGTGTTCGTAAGTATTTTAAGGCTAATTAAATAATTGTCCAATTTTAAAATTACTAGTATACAATAATAATTATTAATAAATTATAAATGTAAATTGGAAGGTCATATGGGAAAACATATGTTTAATTTTATTGATTTGCTCTGAAAACAAGACAAATCGCAGCGTTGAGGCAGCCAGTGAACACAGTGCCTAGCAAACGGAGTGTCTTAACACTTGGTTCCCTCTGTCTAACCTGTTATATAGGTTCGATGCTATCTGTATACCCATAACCTTAACTAAGTATGTAGAATAGAAATATCAAATAAGATGTTTGGAAACTGTTTTGACCTAGTTAATTGTCAATATTTTGGTATTCGAAACTATATTTAAGAAAAATATAAATTTACAATAAAAAAAGCCTTCGGAATCGTGAATTTTAAATTTTCTTGTAAAAAGCAGTTTTTAATACATCAAATAAGATTTAGTTATTTATAAAATAATTTTAAGCTTTAAAAGATTAAGTATTTTTACTGGCACATGTGGGAGACTAATGCCGTTATTATTGAACAATGAAAACATTGTAATCAGTTCAAGGTTAACTTTGAGTCACTAATACAAATAGTGTACTGTGGTATGACAGACAAACATTCAAACTTACATTTTATAGAGAAAAATAAATAACTCAAGGCCGTTGTGGCACAGCGGCACAAGGGTGTAACGCGACGGTTGTGGGTTCGATCCCCACTCGAGAAAATAAAATATTTATTTAATTTTTTATTATAATATTTTCATTTCGTCGCTCTGGTGTCGAGGTAAAGAGCGGCTTTGAGTTCCGCCCCTCAAAACCCAATGCCTCCAGAATGAAACTTTAGTTTTCTTGCGCTTCTTTCTTTAAATAAAAAATATTTATATAATAATAATAAATATAGAGTTTCCACAATCATATTATTTCTGAATTATTTTGATATTAAGAGTTTTATTTAAAAGAGTTATTTTAGACCTGGTCAAAGTTGTAGAGGGTCGCTAGTTTCTAATAATGTAGTAATATATTCAAATATATTCAAATAAGGCAATCGTACTACGCGTAGGGTTGTGGCCTCAAACATATGAGGGTAGTATTGCTGGTTTTCCATAAAATGAAATAGTAGATAGTTATATAAATCAAAAGTTGTTTAATATAATAATTAAATAAATTAGCTTCACGCTATATCCCGCACACAAAAGGGTAGGCTGAGGGAACCTAGTGTTAAGACACTTCGTTCCTCCTTTCTGCCGAATCATGGAGGCTTTGCGTGTTGAGTGGCGGAACTCAGCACCGCGCTATGCCACGACACCAAAACGAAGAAGATAAAAATATAAATTTAAATACATTTTTAACTTCCTTCAGTTGGGAACTCACAACCAGTCGCGTTTACAGTCACAGATATGTGCCCTACGCAACGACTGGCCTTGAATTATATTAATTATTTAAAAAAAAAACACGTTACGCGTTTTAAAAGTATTATAATATATGACTATTAAATATATTATCAATTAACGATATACTTATAACAATATTTATTGACATTTTTATTTTATCTTTCAATAACAATAACAAATTAACTATGATAATTGTCTGGCTTAGATAAATTTATATGTATATACGATAAGTACTATTTAAAATATTATGTGCGTTATTAAAAAAATATGATACCTAGACATACCATTTTTTTAAATTTTTAATTAAAGGAACTTTAAATCAGAGTTGATTATTTAAGCCAGTATTTATTAGTTAAACAATAACAGTTTATCTATACATAAAGTTTATCTATCCATATATTTTTAATTTTAATCTTTTAATTCCAGAATAATAGAAAATTTAAAATTAAATGATATTTATTTCTCTTTCCAGGTACCCGTATAGTCTACGACAGGTCGTTTATGATGTCTCTACGGCAGTCGCCGATATCACAGACACCACCAAAGTGTTCTTTGCCCTCCGCTCTATTAAAGAACCCTGGCCTTGCAAGGGAAGCACCACCTCCTGCCCAAAAGCCACGTTCTAACTCTATCTCCTTTGACGAGTCCCAGGAGACGTTTAGTATGGATCTCTAATTAGTTTTAGTATAATTTGTGCCTTTTGAGTTATATTTAACATATTTTTTTTACTTTTTTTCATATTAAAGACTGTAACGTAAACGTTAAATAATTTTGAGTATATTTTTCATGTTTTTTTTTTGTTTTATATAATTTAAAAGGCTCAAATAATAGCTCAGGCCTTAAATAAATATTTTTCGAGTCATATATGTAGCTCTTGTTAAATAAAAAGTGATTGATTAATGTTTATTTTTTGGCATAAGCTATATAAATAGTTGATAGTTTATACGCGTGACTGATATGTCTACTTTTGCGTTGCAAACGCGTTCCTTTGCCAAATGTAGAAAAATATAATATAAAAAAAAAGTAAAATATTACAGTAAATAAAAAAAGGTCACAATTTTTAATGGAATGGATGAAATATTTATTATGAATTGAATTTTAATGCAAATTTTGTACGGATTTTGATTGTTAACTATAATTACAAAAAACAACATGGCAAAGGTCTATGTAAATATTAGTTTATGAGTTAAGACGCGTGTGACGCACATATTAGTATTTTATCTGTATGCAATGCAAGTGCCATTATAGAATAGAAGCTAATTTTAAGTATAATTTTCTTCTCCTAATGGTATTGCTAAAGTAATCTCATTATATGAGACACGTGTAATACTAGTTATAGGTTATTTTTCAATTGTTATTTTTTCTTTTTACATACTATGGTAGATATTAAAAGCATGATATTATAAGATCTCTTTATCTTTTATATTTTCTATTGCCTTTTATAAATTTTGACATCATTGTTTTGGGGGTATGCCATAAAGTTGGCAATTTGGCATCTGAACTGAACGTGGTGCTTATAGGTTCGATTCTTACTCTAATAATGTTTAAATTAACTAGGTAATAAAATGGCTAAAACAGAATGGAAAAAGCAATAAATTAACGTGAACAATTCAATCTGCATATTCTAAGAGGAAAATAATGTTAGTACCCATCGTTTTAAAACAAAGGGTAATCCAATCCAATCCAATCCAAACAAAGGGTAATCCAATAAAGGGTGCATTCATTACCACCCTTACATGCTCTTTAACTATTACAATTATTATTATTAATAATGTATGAGAAGACAATGTATTTTGTTAGTATATACCAAAAATAAACAAAAGGCAGAAAATAAATAAAAATAAGTTCAATATACACTGTACTACATATATTTGAATCATGCTGCCACTTAAAGATAAATGTGTAAAAATTGATATTTTAGTGATAGACAGACTGTCTCGTTTATTTTTATAGTTTGTAATATTGTTGACATATTGGTAAGGGTTAACTAAGTCCAAACGTTGTTCCAAAGCATTTATCTCTTTTCGTATCAATATGGCTCTCTTTTAATTATAGAGCGGCTGTTGTTAGTAGTTTAAGCTTAATTAAACTTGCTTTGGTAAAATAAATATATTTTCAGATATGTTTATAAAACGCCGAAATGAAATAAATGTTATATTATAATTTTTCTGTTATTTATTTTCTCCTTCTACATACATAGTTTATACAGAAATGAGAAGATTTTTTTACAATTATGGCAACTATTAAATAAAAATATTATTAAAATAAAATAACTTAAAAAATAAAAACTAAATAAAAAAAAAGATAAATTTAATAAAAAAATTAAAATAACTCATTGAAACACACATATGTATGACGAAAGCAAAAACAACACGCAACTCTATCTAAAACTAGAACTAGAGAACTTATTTGAAATGCATATGAATTCTAGTCTCAGGGGAATGAGGGTCCTCCACACCACACCTCGTCAATTGGACCTACAATATAGCTACAAATACACCTTTTATATGGACAGCACTTTACTTGCTTTTATTTTTTTTTATTTTTATGGCTTTTTCGTTCTTTTTTAGCTAAACTGAAAATGATACGGAACTCTCGGTGAGAAGTCCAACTCGCACTTGGCCGATTTTTTATTATAAATTGTAGCTAGTGTACGAACATTCTACGTTATATGATCAAATTGGTCCAGAGTTCACTTCCACAGGATTTTGATGATAAAACCAATAATTTCTCAGTTTAGTTTTAACTTTATCTTTCCTATTCAGTGCGATTTATAATCAAATCTATGATTTAGAGAAGTTCATTGGCCTTATGCGTTGAGGTATACCCTTAGCTACGACAATTTTTGTATTTAGCATTATATACCTTAAAGTTCAATGCAAAAGGGTGAAATTACATTGACCATAACAGCCTTGCAACCCTCAGTGCACCCTCGCCCTTCGTCAGTAATCTGTCTGGGTCTAATCGCTTGATATTTACTACTGTTTGGTTTACATTATAAGATTACGAGTACAATTGAAATGTCATGTTAAATGTTACATTTTAAAAGGGATGAAGTGTGATGGGTGTGCGTCTCTGACATTTCATACCTGGAGTATGGAAAATTGCACTCGAAAATGAAGTTCTTCCATTAATTTCATATGCTGTGAACACATACTCGTATGTAGCGAGTATAATATTGTTTTCTTCATATACCCCTTTTTTCAATAACTAAAGCCAAAGTAGATAACGATAAAAGTGTATATTTTTTGCTTCTGGCACCTGGGAACCTAGTGTTTACACTCCATTTTCTCCAATTCTAGAGGCATTGCATGTTGAGTGGGGAACTCAACGCCATGCTTTTGCTTGTGTCCCAAAGCGAGGAAAATAAAAATATTAAATATTTGATTTCCTCGTGTGGGAATCGAACTCATATCTCACAACTTAGTCGCGCGCTTGTGTCCTTTAATATTGTACAGTATAATGTAATTATTTACTGTATTAATGTATTATTATGTAATAAGTACTAGAAATATATTTCTTATAAAACGAATAAATAGTTTTTGCAATTTATATAAAATAAACATTCACTTACGTGAGAGCGAAGCGTCGGTATGCACTTGACCTTTAGAAACTTTTATCTAAAGAAGCTAACCTATAAGTATTAAATTATAATTTTATAGGAATGTTGTATTAAGTTGTTAAAGCCATCGTGGCGAGTGCGACTGTTAGCGTGGCGGTTGTGGGTTCGATTCCTGCTTGGGGAAATGAAAATTTAAAATTTTGATTTTGTCGCTTCGGTAAGGTTGCAAAGCGCGGCGTTGAGTTTTATCACTCAACACCCAAATAGGGAATGGAAGTGTGTCGTAACAATAGGCTCCCAGGTTCCCTCTGACTGCCCTGCTGTAAAAAAGTACCAGTAAACCAAAAAAAAGTTATATCAAACAAATATGTTTTTTGAAAATTATTAAACATATTTTTATTTAATTAAAAAAAATAGCTATGTACATCCAGACATTTATATTATAGGTTGTAGGTAGTAGTAGAGTAGTATAGCTCACTCAGTCACCCTACGGCGAGAAGAATGAACAACCTATACTATAACATAAAAGACCGCCCTATAAAGGGGAATCCCAGACGCTATAAAGATAGGATCGCGAAGTCATCACGCTTTGTGAGAATGTTCAAGTATTGGGATTAAAAATGACATGGGGTTTGCGGGAAAGGACTCTTCAATGGACTTAAGTGGTTAGTACATTGATTCAATTTTTTTTATTTATTTTTGTATAGGAAAAAGCAATGATTTCAGCAGAAAAGGTGAGAGGAATAGATTTTATTGAAATATACTCAAAGCTATATATATTTTTGAAGTTATTTATTTTGATAGTTTGTTTACTTTATTAACATAATTTACAAACAAACTACGCAAGTGCATTTGCATATGTACCTAAGCGCAGATTCGAATTCCAATATGCAAGATATTCAAAATTCGAATCACAAATTTAATTTAAATCACAAATCTATTTAAGTAAATTATAGTTTTAAAAATTAAGAAAATTCACATTCATATGAAGAAATAAAAAGATTCATAGAAAGAATAATAGAAAGAAAACACCAAAAAACTATAAGCATTTCGTTCAACGATACAACAATAAGCTATAATTGTAATTTATAGTAAATACATGTATTACGCAATTTTACTTGTATGTACACAATTTTCTCTTAACAGATTAAAATTGTAAGTCTATTATGAAATGTCGATTTTTTTCAACATTTCTATGGGTATCATATTATATCTAATCGCTGGAATATGAAGCTTTTATATGGTCAAAATTATTAGCCCTATAATTCCAAGTTTCAAAGGTAATATTAATAGATAATTGTAATTTTTTTCCTAAAATTCCTTACGTACATAAAAGGGTTGATTGATGTGAAAGAAACGTCACGTGACAAGACGAGGTCACCCCTAATGAGTTTAGTTGAAGCCTCTCAATTACGAGGCACCGCACGCCAGTCGATACTATTGTACTAATGGTTACTAAGTGCTATTGCAAATGTTTATTCTAATGTTGGATTATTGTATTTGATATTGTAATTATTATATTAGAATAAACACCTTTGTAGTATAGATAGAGAAAACTGAGGCCTTCTTGGGGTATAGGCGCAAGCGTGCGACTGTAAGGCGACGGATGTGGGTTCTATTCCCACTCTGGGCAGTGAAATATTTATTATTTTCATTTCCTTGCTCTGGTAGCGCGGCGTATAATTTCGCCGCTAAATACCTACGCAGTGCATCGAGAATTTGTAAAAAGTGATGGAACGGAACAGTCTTAATTGGAAAGGAGTGTCTTAACACTAGGTTCCCAGATTCCCTCTGTCTGTCCTGCTATGTGCGGGTTATACAATAATTACTGCTAGAATTGATTCTATTATTCATTATAACATTTCTTACTTACAACACTATAATGTTATATACATTATAGTAAACTTTAAACAACAAAAAAATTAAAAGCACCTACAACATATTCATTTTTCTATAGCTGAAAATAACGAACGAAAAAAATGTTATTTTATATTACGTTAGTTATTTTAGTTTTGATAGTAAATAATACATGCACATACAAAAAATTCTACCCACTATTACTATTTCACCCACAATAATGACTACGTATATATAGAAAGAAATTGTATGAGAGAAATGGGTCGTGTCAGTTTTCATTGATATAAAAACCTTCGTGAGCTGACCTGCTATGAGAAGTTAGAACATGTGGGGGCTCTCGCAGACTATTTATATTTTTCCATATTATATAACATGTTGGTATATAAATACACGTGATTATGGAAAATAGAATATTATGTTAGAAAATGCTTGCTTTACTCGTATTTTGTACTAACATCAGTAGTGATTGAAATCTATATATATAATAAAACTGTTAAGGGGGTAAAATCTGTACATTGAATATAAACTAAAAAAAACACTTCAGTGGGACTTAATACAACTAATAGAAGGTAAAAATATAATTTTTGGAATTCTTGTCTGTCTGTCTGTTGTGACTCTTTAACGCAAAAACTACTGGACGGATTTAAATGAAACTTCTTTTGTTGTATAGCTATTAGTCTTCGCCTACATATAGGCTATAATTTATTTTGATAGCCCGAATACCTGATGTGAAGCCCTAGCAGCCCGCCTAATCTATAAGAGATATCAATACAGTGCTTTAGGAAAAGTTATTCAGCGTGATGAGCATTTTCTGTTGACATAAAAAAAATCGATCCTACCACAAAGTGGAACCCCAGTCACCCAGCTAAACTTTAAAAATATATAATCTGTCGTCTTAAAATAAATTATTGTACGTAATAAACATTTTTTTGACGTTTATTAATATCATAATTATTATTTAGAATTGTTAATTTATAGTTTTTAGTTAAATTTAAGTAAATATCTTCATTTTACTTTATTAGTTAAGAGCACCTATTATTATCTCAAAAGCAAACATATATACTAATTTTAAAATATATAATTTTATCAGGCGTTCTTTCATTTCTGTCAAAATACGTATTTATATTCATCCCCCCTCACGTACACATCTTTTAATTCCCTTCATGAAACTTATATTTATACAGGAAATATTTTATACAACTTCTATTATTATAAAACTAAAGAGATTGTTTAGTTGACACGGTTATCTCAGAAAGTACGGATTTAAATTGAATAATTAGTTTTGTGTATCATAGTGCCTACATATAGGAATGTTTAGGCTATAAGTATTACATCACGATACAACCAATCGTAGAGGAGAAACATTAAAAAAATGTTGCAAAACTGGAGAGCTTGAGAGGTTCCATGCGTCCACCGCGTAAAGCTACTCAAAAATTACATGTGAAAAATAATTGTTCTCCTTCAAAAGTTCTAAGTAAAAGTCCATGATAGAAAATGTTTATCTCCTAAGCCTACACTAACCATTTAAAACAAATCCGCATCCAACATGCACCTACAAATCACATTAGATATTATGACAGGTAGGCAAAGGGAACGTAGTGTTAAGACACTCTATTCATATTTTCCGATGAATTCTGGAGGCATTGTGTGTTCAGTGAGAAAACTCAACGCCGCGCTCGACACCAGAGCGAAGAAATGCAAATATTCGATATTTAATTTCCTCAAGTGGGAATCGAACCCACAACATGCTGCGGTACCAGTCACACTTTATGCCGCTACGTCACGACTGGTCCCATAATAACCTTTTACTAGATACATTTCAAAGCAATATGTTACAAGTTATTAGGTATTTAAAATGCAGTATAAGATAAAGATATCCTGTAGTATTATTGTATCAGTTACAAGCCACACACCCCGGCTCTGCACGGGTGCAACCGTAGACACAAGTAACATGTACTTATATAGGTGCTAACGTGCTGTTAGTGTATAGTCTTCTATCATATTTTTCTATCCATTTAATAAAGAATAAAGCTTTATTGTTTTTATAACCCTTATGATTATCAAAATGGTGTGGATGGTATTTAAGTTTATGATTTACCTATTTTACGATTAGAAAATACGGCCGAAGAAAGCAAGTCAAACAGTTTTCCAGGACACTCCCCATGATAAATACGATAGAGAACACACAGCTAGAAGACGTTTCTACGCAATGCTAAAGTGTCAAGCCTTTTACAGATCATTGGTTCCCCATTGTTTCAAACGGTTCTACGTTGTAAGCAATTAAATGTGCCAAGCTGGCACTGGGATGCACCCGCCAAGAGACAACGTGGCCCCACATATGAACGTACCTCGATCCTATAAAGCTGCTTATGACCACCACTTTCTTTAAGACCAATTTGGCCTTGCTTTCTACATGATCGCGATACTTTTAGTCACGCGCTCTATATAAGGGTATTGTTTTTGAAGACGACAAATGTTGTGATAAACGCACAAACTTATGTCTTCTGGAGATTAAATTAAACCAAGTTCCTTTCACCTATGAGGAAACATTCCCAAGGGATGCCTCAACAGAAGACATAAGTTTGTTTCATCACTGGTCGACGTTTCAAGCTACATGAACAATAATAGAGTCCAAACCTATTCTGTTCTATATCGTTATAATATCTATTCTATCTATTCTAATAATTATAGTTCTAATATCTATTCTGTTTGTCTGTTTATTTGTCTGTACACGCTAACCTCCGGAACTACTGATTTGACTGATTTGAATGAAACTTTTTGTTGTATAGTTATAAAGTCTAGGCAACTTCTAGGCTATAGTTTATTTTGAAAATCTGGACACCTGATGTGGAACCTTAAAAGCCTGTCTAAACTATAAGAGATATAAATATACTGCCTTTGGGAAAATTTAACATTTTGACAAACAATTTCCAGATATTTATACGTAACAAAAATTAAGGTCTGGAGTACCTGGCAGCCCATATAAGTAAGTAAAGTGGATCAACATAACAACTTGGGCCCTGGCCTGGCCCAATATTTGGCAATATTTCTATGGTAAGATGTCAATTGAAATGTGAACGTCTCATTGTGCGTCTATATCACTAAATCTAAAAGCCACAAAT
>JAEBDU010000045.1:212313-283894 GCA_016802625.1 Heliconius numata | reverse complement strand
TAAAAAATAAAATATGGCTTGCTAAAACTAAATTGAAAAATACTGGCATAACAATGTCAGAATTTCTCACTAAGGAAAGGCATAAGGCATTTCTCTTAGCTCGTCAAAGATTTGGAATTAATAATTGTTGGACTAAGGACGGTCATATAGTTATTATTGGTCATGACAAATCCCGTCATAGGGTCACATCGGAGGCTGCAGTAAATGCGTTACAAATATCTTGCTCCCAAGCCGCTCCATCAGTCATTAACCCTCCGGCTGACCAGCCAAACCCTGGCTACAAGGAAACTAAGGCTTCACAAATTAGGTCTAAACGGTTAGTGAAAAAGTAATTTTTATGAACAGTCTTTGTGTATTATAATTAGTATATGTGTATTTAATTTTTCACTCCACTGAATTTTAAATGTAATATTTTTTTATTTTTTTTGGTTGTTGGTCTTCCTTTATTAGTTTAATTTTGTATAAATTTATGAAGTATCAAGTTTTTTCTTTTATCTTTGTATTTTCTGGTTGTTTTATATTTAATCTTATTATTTTATTCAATTATTAATTATGATTATTAATATCTGAAGTTGTTTACTAGCAATGACAGCAATACATATAATTATGTTTTCTTCTATACCCTGACTTAGTTCTGTCAATGTCAATTATTTTTACAGATTGTATAAATCAATTTATAGATAATATTTGCTGCATTGCTGTTTTTATACTTAGTAGTTTAGCTAAATATTAATGTTTAATTTATGTTGTTTACTTGTATAATTATCTTATTTATTCAAATACTCTACTGTTGTATATAATTTTTGCCTACTTTTTCTTTTTTTTTATTTATATAATTTTTTTTTTATAATTTTCTTTATTTATATAATTTTCTTTATGCTTGTTATGGATTTTCTTTTTTTTTTGTATTTATAAATATATGTAGTGGCATATTTCGTTATACAAATAAGGAAGTAACAATATTATTTTTTTTGGGTTTGCTAGTGTTAGATTTATTTTTCTTTCATTTTTTTTTCTTTGCTTGTGTAGTGTGTAAGTTTGTAGTTTAAAATTGATGTTATTGTAATTATTTTTTTTCTACTTGTTTTATTTTTTTTTTTTGCTGTGCTATTATAAACTGCCTTCAATGCAATCTCTTTCTTCGTACATATTGTTGGTGGTGAAGGATGAACAACGTTCTATTCATATATAATTTATTTTAATTTTATTTTAATCTATTGCATATATATTTTATTTACATATTTTAATATTTGTTATTATATTTATAATGTACGATAATAGTATTTATAATTTAAGTGACGATTCTTCTTATTCACTACCATCTTCCTCTGATAGCAGTTTTTGCAGTACTTCCGTCCCTATTTCCTCTTTTCTGGACAACACCTTTTCAAGCTCCCCAAAAAATTTCAATGTGGTGCATATTAATGCCCAAAGCATCCCAGCCCACTATCCTGACCTGTTAACTTCTTTTGATTGTAAAAGCGTCCACGCGATATTAATTTCCGAAACATTCCTTAAGCCTTGTTTACCTTCCGCGTCTTTCTCCATACCTAACTTCCACCTTATACGAAATGACCGCATAGGTAAGGGTGGCGGCGGTGTAGCCATTTATATCCGAAACCATATACCCTTCACAATAGTTAGTAAGTCCCCTTCGCAATATTCTGAAGCTGCTGAATATATTTTTATCGAAATCTTACTTGGGCGCTCAAAATTGTTACTTGGTGTTTTCTACAGTCCTTCACTTCACATAGATTACTTTCACACTTTCGAGACTATATTGGAAAAACACGTGCCCAATGTCGATCACACTATAATCCTTGGGGATTTTAATACTTGTATTAAAAAAAATGATTCCCGTGCGAAGCAACTTCTTAATATTATTAACAGCTCGAATTTAACATTACTTCCTACAAATCCCACACACCATTTCCCTAACTGTGCTCCATCCCAACTTGACCTTTTAATAGTTTCCTCTGCTGATTTTGCAATGCTCCATGGACAATTTCCCGCTGATGCCTTTTCCTACCATGATTTGATGTATTTGTCTTATAATGTTCGTCCTCCTAAATTTAAACCATCCATCGTCATGCGACGTAATTTTACAAATTTTGATAATGAGAAGTTTATGTGTGACCTCACCAACATCGACTGGAACACCATCTTTAACGCCGACAATATCGATACTAAACTGGATATTTTCAATTCCCTGCTCACGGAACTCTATGACAAGCATGCT
The DNA here is from genome assembly GCA_016802625.1 of Heliconius numata. Taxonomy (NCBI): domain Eukaryota; kingdom Metazoa; phylum Arthropoda; class Insecta; order Lepidoptera; family Nymphalidae; genus Heliconius; species Heliconius numata. Next base: position 281,655 of record JAEBDU010000045.1, on the reverse strand, counting down.
CCATTTAGACCTATTAAGTTAAAACACTTACCTGCACCATGGATTACGCAAGATATTAGATCTTTGATGGCAAAAAGAAATCGAGCTAAATGTAAGTATAAACGTAATCCTACTGATGAAAATTCCTCAAGATATAAGATCTTGCGTAATCGGTGTAGTAGAGTTTGCAGAGATGCGCAGCGGAACTACATCGATTCTAATTTGCAAAATTTAAATCCACGTAAATCTTGGCAGTTTCTTGAATCGTTGGGAATCGGTCGGCAACGGCAAGACTTGAATCGCGATATTGATGTTGATGCTTTAAATACGCATTTCACCTCGATAATGCCTATGGATAGTACTATTAAGGCAAATACATTGAAATCTATCAGTTCCCTATCGTTTCCATCAACCATTCCATTTCATTTTTCCGAAGTCACAGTAGCCCAGGTAAAAAAATATATTTTAGGTATAAAATCGGACGCCGCTGGTTTCGATGGTATCAATCGTAAAATGGTTATTTTACCCCTTAATGTTATAGCTCCTGTAATTACTCACATTTTAAATTTCTCCCTGACCACTAATTCCTTTCCTAGCATGTGGCGAATAGCCCGCATTTTTCCCATACCAAAGTCCAAAGATCCAAAATCCTTTTCTCAATACCGTCCCATATCAATACTTCCTTTCCTGTCAAAGGTTTTAGAGCGTATTGTCTCGCACCAGCTAAATCAGTACCTTTTAAAAAACCATATTCTATCTGATTTACAGTCTGGTTTTCGTTGTGCGCACAGTACAGTCACTGCCTTAATTAAAGTCTGTGATGATATACGGCTAAATATGGATAGACAAAATGTTACTGTTATTGCTTTGCTCGATTTTAGTAATGCCTTTAACACAGTAGACACTGACCTACTACTCGCTGTTTTACGATCCATTAACATCTCTTCTCATGCTACGGAATGGTTCAGAGGATATTTATCTGATCGGAGACAATACGTACAAACCAATGACAAAATATCTTCCCTTCGTTCTTCTTCCATGGGTGTTCCTCAAGGGGGTGTTCTTTCTCCTCTCCTGTTCTCTATTTTCATCGATTCTATCTCCCAAAATCTTTCCTCATCCTACCATCTATATGCTGACGACTTACAGATTTACATGTCTACGCCTTCAAGTGATATAGATGAAGCTATTCGTAAATTCAATATGGATTTGCAGAATGTTGCTAGTTGGAGCAGGTCTTATGGCCTATCTGTTAATCCTGGCAAATCACAGGTTAGTATCATTGGTAGTACTAAGCAGTTAAAAAAACTTAATATGAATGACCTTCCTACTATACAGTTCGATGGTACTGATTTAACTGTTAGACCGACCGTTAAAAACCTTGGGATCTTTTTAGACAACTCACTATCTTGGTCAGCGCAGATAGCTGAGGTCAGCAGAAAACTATTCGCTAATGTCGGAGGCTTGAAAAGATGGAAATATTTTCTACCTATGAAAACAAAAACTACTCTAGCTCATACACTACTGCTACCGATTTTAGATTATGCTGACTCTTGTTACCCGGATTTATCTGAGGAGCAATTGAATAAACTAGAGCGGTTACAAAATCTATGTATAAGATTTATTTTTGGCCTGCGTAAATATGATCATGTCTCCGATTACCGTCGTCAGCTAGGATGGCTTCCAATTAGACTTCGCCGCAATTATCGTATGCTTACCCTTCTTTATTCGATCCTATACAATCCTTTCGCTCCCTCTTATTTAAAAGAGCGATTCATCTTCCTTGGTTCCGATTCTCTTCTACGCCTTGATCTAAGGTCGCGAAGTGATAACCTCCTCAAACATCCAACCTGCTATACCCACTTCTATTCCAACTCCTTTACTGTGAAAGCTGTTATTCTCTGGAATGCACTTCCTACTGAAGTGCGACATTCAACGTCACTTAACATATTTAAAAGACGTCTAAAACAACACCTTTTTAATTTAGAAAATTTGTAGTCTCTTCTATCAATTAATTATATTGTACATATTATATTATATTATATGTAGCATCTGTCTGTATGTATGTATGTATATATATGTTTATATGTATTTATTTATAAATATATGTATTTGTGTATTGTGTATGAGCTTATGTATTTTTGTATATATCATAAGTATTTTATGTGTTTACTTAGTATTAGTATTATTTTTTAGTTTGCACATAACGTTTTTCCACCCTTCTCTTTTTTTTTATTTTAAGTCTTTAGCTGTTATCAAAGGTTGCCTGTAAGAGATTGCTTGAAGCAATAAGGCCGCCTTTGCATACTTGTTTTTTTTTATGTCTTTTCAGTTCTATTTGTTGTATTCTTTTTCCTTTATTTGTGTGCAATAAAGTATAAACTAAACTAAACTAAACTAAACTAAATGTTAAAAAAGTGCAGCGTTACACAGCCTTCGACTTTAAATGCGATTGTTGTAGGTTTGATTCCACTCAGGGAGAATGAATTATTGGCACTATTTTGGAATCATTATAAAGTTTATTGAGGTCCGCCAATCAACACGTAATGTCTTGAAAATTAGGCGGTGCGTGTGTAACGGAGTGTCTGAATACTAAATTCTAGCTACCTACCCAGCTATATGCAGCATATAGTCGCAAAATTAAAAAAAACAACAAATATTACATGAAATAAAATAATCTCACACAAGTTCATAATTAATCTATTAAATATATACATATTTCTAGAGACACCACCACCCTTATTTATATATTTAAAGTTGTAAATTAGTAAACTTCCATCCCACAATAATATTTTAAACAAGCCAGCCCCAGGCCGGTCCTGCGTCAGCGCGCACTCTATTTTCCTATTTGCGCGGCAGATTGGCTGTGATTGTATTGTTTGCACCCTCCGCCTGAACTCGCGCGGAAAATGTGTTGACTGACTTGACTGACTACTGAAATATACTTCGGAGATGCAAGATTTTGGTCTTGAATTATGTGTTTAAGTTGATTTGTTTTTAGTTTTGGGAATCTAGTATTAAGACACTGAGTTCTCCATTTCTTGCTGAATTCTGGTAGCATTGTGTGCTGAATGGCGGAATTCAACGCCGAAAGTTCTCAACACTAGCGCGATAATATTAAAATGTTCCTCCAATGGGAATCGATTTCGATTTATTGTTTCTTTCTCATCAATGGTATTGTTTGTTATACAAGAAATTATACTCTTCTATACTAGTAACTTATAGGTACAGTAAATAGATATAGAACTTTACTTCGACTTTAACATTAACCAGGTGTACAGGAATGAAAATATGGATCATACGCGCTAGTCTTTTTTTGTATTATATAAAAAACCGCAAATTGTTAACCAACCCCAAAATACGTAAAAACCCCCAATTATCTAAAACCCGTCTATATTGTCAATACACTTGTAGCCAATCACCTGCGAGGGCGTTACGTAGATACGTCGTAACGCGCGGATAACTTTTATGAGCGCCAAATTGTGTTTATAGGGCCGTGTGTCGCGATTTACCGCCGCCGCCAGCCGCCGTCATCGAGAATATAGTCTTGGAATGAAGTTACTCTGTGGTCCACGCCACGAGCGGTGGTTGATTTGTTAAGCTGGGGAACGGAGTGTCTTAACACTAGGTTCCCTCTGCCCTTGATATATACAAGAAATACAAGCTAAATACTGTAAAATTATATTAATGCAATTTTTTATACACGAGAATCCAAATCCAAGTATCGTCTTAATTTCTTTTATTTCTTCACAATTTCTGTACTTATCTCTGTATATAATTACTATTCGAAAAAAAGATAGCTCGTTCTTGTTCGTTCCAGTAGGAATTTCTACATTCCTAACCTACGTATATGCCTAATTTCAATAATTCCAATAATTTCGTCTGTCATTAACTCTCAGTCACTTAGTAACGGAAAAGTTTATTTTAATTTAGCACATAGTCATCTTGCACATAGCAGGATGGGCAGAGAGAACCTGGGAACCTAATGTTAAGACACTCCGTTCCTATTAATACACTCCCGTTCCCCACTTACCCATCTTCATATATATATAGAGATTTATATTTAAATCACACTGTCGCTATAGCTTACTACTTACGAATGTGTATCGTCGTTTCAATATTATTGTCGATCTCACTCAGATAACAAACAAGTTATTGGTTCTCTATTGCCGCGACTCCGCTGTGATATTGTTTTCTGATCGATCTTATTTGTTCTTATTACGTATTGGTAATTTGGATTTTGTTTTTTATTATTTTGGTTTTTTTTTTAATTCATTTATTGGTTTAAATTCGTGGTCTATTTTTGTTTATAAATAATGTTTGTGCTAGGAGAAATTGCATTCATTACATTTTTTAATTATTTCCATATTTTCCTTGCCGTTGGGTAAAATTTTATTAATTTCGATTTAAAAATAAATTTTTATTTGGTTAGGTTATATTATTATTCTGTCAATATATTGTGATACATCGTAATGTATAGGAACTTATGAATAAAACTGGTTATATACAATGTCATTTAGATTTGTTTTTAATAATGTGTTGCTTTATACCTCATAAAGCGCGGCGTTGACTTCCGCCATTCAATTTATTGAACAATTCAGCGAACAATGGGAAACAAAGTGTTCTAACCCTAGGTTCGCTTTGCCTGCCTTGCGATATGCGGGATACAGCGTAAAGCTAATTAAATTTTAAAACAATATTAACATTTTTACGTAACACAAACGTTAATTATCTAAAATCTCCATCACGTACTAACACGTAGCACGCCGAGTGCCGCCGAGCTCCACTCGTAACGCAGGTGTAACAACGTCGTTACCACAATCAGCACTAACGATGTCTCGCGCACACTCTACGTTACCTACATAAACTACTCATTGCATAAGAAAAGAACAAAACGAAACAAACAAAAATAGTCTTTTCAGCAATTTTATATACATGTCATATTTCTTTGAAATATTTTATGAGTGCTTTTGTTTTGGTTCTTATATTGAGGTTTTATAATACACCTATTATATGGTGGTATAATACATAGTATTAAAGTCTTTATAGTGAAGTAATAGAGGTTATAATGGGATGTGGTTTTAGCTGAGAAACGTCTACGTGATTTCTAATTGGTGCTGCGATGTGTGGCCGCGGGCGTAGTGTAGCAATTTAGAGGCAAATGTGTTTTTTAATTGTACGACGCGACGAGGTTCCCAGGGTGAAGTAAACTTGTGGTATTGAAAGGCAGTTTTTACACTTACTGTAATTTGTAATGTTGTTTTTTTGTTACAGGTGCAGAAGGACTTCTTTGGGCGTATCGTTCCTGTAGCTCAAGTGCAGAAACAAGGTATGTATTGGTGTTATTTAATTTTTTTATCTTTTCAGCGAAAGTTATATAAGAATATCTCTAAATTTTCAGTATTTAAAACTATTTTTAGTTGTATATATCGATAAAAAACAAGCTCAAAATATTTAAAATGAAACAGATTGTTGGTTTCCCTTTATTGAATTAGAAAAATTGACTTTGTATTTTTTTGACCGGAGTAAGCAGTACATATAGGATGCAAGAAATAAAAAGGTGATATCATAAGTACTATTGTTCAAAAATAAAGAAAGAATTACATTCGAATACTTCTTTTTAACTTAATCAGCAAATAAATAAAATATTTTATATCCAAATATTCTAAAATATTCATCAATAATTTATATGAAAAAAAAAATCATTCGAGTAAACCCACAAACCCAAGCCTATATCAAACAATTTCCCTTTAATCTCTTTACTCGTCATCGAAGTAACGACACTGTACAACATGGCCGCGGCGTTATTGCGTATAATATACCATTATCACATAAAGTTACAAGTGGGCCTATTATTTTCAATTACGCCGCGAAGGGGTTGTTAATATTCATCGCCGTCAACGCTGGAATCGAACACCTGATCCCCACTAAAATATAAATGGTCGACAATCGGGCAGACCGATTGTCGACCATTTATATTTTAGATATTATATCTATAATTTGGTCTGGAATACCGTTTTAATAGACACTGTTATTAACTCTAGTTGATAGGCTGTGGATATACTGTTTGTCGTTTCGTTTTAAACTATTTTTTTATGCAATGAAGTCTAATTTTAATTAAATTAAAGCTTGAGCTGATTCCAGTCATGGCGCAGAGGTACAAGCGTGTGTCTGTAAACGGGATAAGTTGTGAGTTCGATTCCCACTCGAGAAAATTAAATATTTAAAGACAATGATGAAACCACGAGCGTGGTTTTGAGTATCGCCGCTCAATATACTTTATGTTGAATTTTGGTTCAGGATTTGGAGAAAAAGGATAAAATAGAATAGACGAAACAATAACAATAAAAATGGACAACACACAATCTCTCGAAAATTCAGTGGTGCGACGGGAATGGAGTGCCTTGACACTAGGTGTCTAACAACGAGAACATAAAAATTTAAGATAATAAAAAAATCATTCTCAACTTACATAAAATATATTATTTTCCTTTATATAAATACATAATATGTCCTCCACTTTAACACAAATGTCTGTTCAGCTCGTTAACTCGACTGCTTAATGGTCTCAACGCGATTTGTAATGGGAGAGACCGAAAATTCATCTTACGCCAACGCTAGCTACGAGTAGCTCTATGTCAGGATGAGAAACGATAATTCACGGCTTAACCGCGAAGCTGGTTACTGTCCTGGAAATGCTATATTTAACATTTTAAATGTTTGTTTATTGCTTGAAATTGTTATTAATAAATGGATTTTATTATAAACTAGCGGACCCGGACGCGGCTACGCCTGCTTGAACTATAAGAATATTTTCGCATCGGTCATACTCATACTATGCCGCCCGAAGGCTAGGTCATTGCGAATCAGTGACATCTCCTTAATTATTTATTACAATGTTATACAGTAAACTATAATTTCAATCTATATAAAATGCTGAAAGTGAAGTGAAAGTGACTATTATATTTATTTTCATAAGGATGAATATCAAAATGTCGCGGTAACGGTTGCGTAGCGACACGACGGTTGTTATTAACATGTCAGAATAAATTGCATGTCAAATTAGAAAGTATTTTAATACATTCGTATATATATGTAATTTAATGTTATAATAGCCTATAGCACTTCTGAAGAATGCAGCTTTTATACAAAACAAAAACATAATAAATTGGACCAGTAGATCCAGAGATCTTAGCGTTCAAACAAACAAACTCTTCCGCTTTATTATATTACTAGTGGACCCGGACGCAGCTACGCCTGCTTGAATTATAAGAATATTTTCGTGTCGGTCATACTTATACTATGCCGCCCGAAGGCTAGGTGATTTCGAATCAGTGACATCTCCTTAATTATTTATTAGAATGTTATACAGTAAACTATAATTTCAATCTAGATAATATGCTAAAAGTGACTATAATATTTATTTTCATAAGGATGAATATCAAAATGTCGCGGTAACGGTTGCGTAGCGATGCGACGGTTGTTATTAACATGGAAGAATAAATTGCATGTCAAATTAGAAAGTACTTTAAAATATATTAGTTTATATGTGTAATGTAATGTTATATAGCCTATAGCACTTCTGAAGAATGCAGCTTTCATACAAAACAAAAACAATGTAAATCGGACCAGTAGATCCAGAGATCTTAGCGTTCAAACAAACAAACAAACAAACAAACTCTTCCGCTTTATTATATTAGTATAGATAGTATAGATAACAAGTTACTTATAATTAGTAATCATTTCTTGGTCTCTTTTATTCTTTCTTGATTTCATTCAGTGGGGTTTAGTAAAATAATTTTGTGTTGGTATATTTCGAAATATTTGGCACAAATCAGCGCCTTGGTATGTCTTACCAGACCGACTAATACTGACGATAAAAATAATAATTTAATAAATATAAATCGATGCTACAATTTTCGTAGACACCGCTACGAAATATGTAGCTTTTATTTTTTTTAAATAACATTTTAAGAATTTCGTTGTGCTTTCGGTACTATTCAGTTTTTTTGTATTTTGACTTTTTCTATTTTTTGCTAATAACATTTATGACATGATTTCATTAAGACATACGGCGATTGTGCGTTCGATTCCCACTCATATAAATTATTTGTTTTCATTTTCACGTTCTGATAGAAGCGCGTATTGAATTCCAACACTTAACACTCAATGACTCGGTAATTTTACTAAAAGTGAGGCACAGAGTGTCTTAACACTAAGTTTCCGTAAGTTTAAAAATATAAATATCCTACTACTTATCATTGAAAATAAAAAAAACCCTCATAACTAACATTTACGAACCCCAAAAGTTAACACACACCAGAATACATAATTATCGTCTCGTAGAAAATCCAAGGAGCAAGTTGTAATGAGCGCTCTAAGCCAATTGTGAGCGAGATCGACTCGGTGTTTGACTTGGCCCCCCATTGTGCTCCTCACTCGATTTTAGCCAAATGATATTATTCCAAGCTTATATTATGTTAAATTGGTTTTCCACTTGTGATTGAGTTGGAATCATTAATTTCCAATTAATATTTCCAATAATTTTAATCTTTCGATATTGTAATTGTAATTGTTCAATGTAAATTTAGACAATTTTGTGATTTTGGATAGGTTAATAATTTTGATTTAGTAGCAGTTTAGTTTGTATGTACATATACGTAATTTTTATATAAATTTTATTTTAATAAAAGTTTGTGAAATAAAAGTAAGCGTGTCGTTGATTTTAAATAAAATATTTTTTACAGTTTTTATTCAAAAATGTCAACTTCAGATATAATTATGAAATTATAAATTGTTTTTAAATCGTTTAATTGGATGAAAAATATTCGTTTAGACTACAAACACAGAGACCAAAATAAAAAAAAATCGCAAACACATTTCTTCAACACTAAATATTTTATTCTATTCTAACCAGAATTCGGTGGGATGTCTAATACTAGGTTTACAAGTTCCCCCTGCCTATCCTCCCAAGTGCGGGATGCAGCGTGAAGCTGACAAAAAATCCTGCAAAACCCTGATTACTAAATATTATTATTAAAACACAAATCATTATAAAATAAACCAGCAACTACCGAAACGAAACATTTAAAACAAAATACACATGAAAAGTTAAATTAAATGCTATGAATGTAATCTAAAACCATTATATTAACAAAAACGGAATGAATGCGAGTCATTAAAGCGATCTTCTCATCACCCCGCCTCTAATTCACCGTCGTCCGCATAAAGCCCGGCTAAATTAAAATGCTACACTAGTTACCGCCTCTTTCATGTAAACGCTGGGTTATTAACGCGAGTCGGTTAAGAGTTGCGAGTTGACCTTCGTGTGAGGGTTCCGTATGATAAGTTATATGTTGTTTTTGTCACCTTGTTGTTTTTTATTTGTTTGTTGTCATGTTTCGTATCTTATTGGGTAGAATAAGATAGAAATCTGTTCACATAAGTTTGTTCTCTACTTTTTTTTAGCATCACGCTGTAGCCGTTCCCATTAAGCTTCTTTCGTTCTCCGTTCCCGTTCTGCCACCACTGACTTGCTGTTCTCTACCTTTGAACAATATTGTATATTTATGCGTCAGAAACAACCATAGATCCCTGCATAGATCTCAACTAATTATTGCTATAGCTTTCTATATTTTTTCATTATGAATTCATAGCTAATAATGATGATTTGATTATACTCTCTAAGTTAGCTCTCTTAAGTACTATTCCTAACAATTTCAATTACTCTCTTCGGCCAAATCCCACATTTCTCTACACGGTACCATAGAACCCTACAAGACCACACAACACCCTATATTCGTACAGTGCAGTACCTACAGTAGAGTACAGCGCGAGGCGGAGGCGGGAGCGGAGGCGGAGGCGGGCGCCGTCACAATGCGGGCTATTAGCGTGCGCAAACACGCCGCCCACGAGTAATTATACAAGTTGATTATATGTCAATGCTTTTGTGTTTAATATCTTTTTGTGTATAGGTTTAGGTATATGATGTAATTCATGTATTTTTCTTGTAGGTAAAGTCACGCTGTTTTCGCTTCTTCTGGACGTTAGAAAAGCTTATTCTTCACGCTGTATCCCCCGTGTAGCAGGGTAGGGAGAGAGAGCCTAGTGTTAAGACACTCCGCTTCCCCCTTTCCCATACAACGCTGGCGTTATGTAATATTTTTTTTATTTTTTTTTTAGACGCAGTAGCTGACGTCATATCATCAAGCAGTGTGTTCTACCAATATCGAGAAGGATTCAATAATGCTGTGAGACGTAACGTGCGGGTCCGCGATTTATTCTAATTTCTAATTGTATAGAATTTTAAATATATTGTACATATTATTTATTTTGTAATATGCTTTTTTATAATTAATGTTATAAGCGCCTTTCAAGCAATATTTGAACTAGATATTGGTGTATAATAAAATAAAATTAGTTAAAAAAGTCGTTGGTGTTTTTATTTTATTGTAATTAATATGAATAAGAGAGAACAGCTGTGGCGCAGTGTGGGTTGATTCTAACTCTTCTGAATTCTTTAATTTCTACCCTTTGGTACTAAGGTAAAAAAGCACAGCGATGACTGAACACTCAATGCCTCGAAAATTAAGCGAAAAGTGGGGAACGGAGTGTCTTAACATTAGGTTCCCTCTGCCTAGCCCGCTATATACAGGGTACAGCGTGAAGCTCAGAAAAAAGAACATTAATAAAAGTAAATAAAAAAATTTCATTCTTAAATCTTTCTTCTGTATATAATTACTACTGCACTTGTATTTTGAATTTATATTACACCTGATACCAAAACAAAGCAATGGCTAATGTTCCTAATAGCAAGTTGGCAATAATTCAAAAACTTTGCTGTACACCCCTTTATAAAGTAATAGTTATATGATATTTATGTATACGAATGTCATATTAATTAAAGTGGAAATTGGAGAGTGGAGTGTCTCGACACTAAGTTTGCATAAAAGTAAAAAAAAACATTACATTAACTAAACTGTTGAACGAATTTACTAAAGTAAACTTGTTAACTAAACCCATTGAAATTTTGACGTTTATCCTTAACAAATACATGCAATAAATTGAACTTAATTTTAATTTCAATCTCAATTTGGTATTTGTCTTTTTTCGATTTGTATGACTATTTCGGATAATAAATAGCGAATACTGAATATTGGTAATCCGAAATTAGAACTTCAGAATTTGATGTTATTTTTTTAATTTGTTAAGCAAATTAAAATTAAAATACACGATAAAATAAGTTATAAGTTCTTACACGAAAACCTACGCCTAATACACCTATACAAACACTCGCATGTTACCAAAACCACTCTAATTACCGAGACAGCTGTTACCAAAACAATACTCGTATACCATTAAAATTATCATCAACGGCCACAACTCACAAACTCCCAAACATCACCTGCATTTAGTTATTAAAAGCGTAAGCGCTGAAATGTTTCTACGTAAGTACATCAGAAATATTGCGAACGCGTCAAGAGAACTGACGAATGGCCCAACTTGTGTTTTATATACGATTGTTCTTGTTTTATGAAGATTTCTTCATATAAATTATTGTATTTATTATTTATTTGTGTTTTTGTCTGTTGTCTGTCTGATATAAATAATTTTAATCATTATTCATTTGTTTGTATTTTGGCAAGCTTTTCTAGTATACTGTTACGAATTTTCTCTAACATTAATCACTTGGGAAGAGTTACTGACTGAAAGAATGCCCATTAAAATAAAATTTAGACAATCGTTGATCATGACAATGGAAACAGAGACGTCGCCGAGTAAAGGAAAATAGACGATCACAAATACGATCAAAAATATTGTGCTTGTCTGATTATTTTGATCGATAAAAAAAATATTAAAAAGATTATTTCCTAAACAGTTCTTAATTTTATAAAAAGAAAAGAAATAGAGAGCTTTTCTGGCAAATTTGAAATAAGTGACTCAATAGCATTAAAGTTAGGTTAAGTTTTAATTTCATTAATAAATTAATATATATTTGTTATTCCATTAATAAAAAATCCTTAAAAATCTTTATTTATTAAACTTTTAATATACAAAATCAAATCAAATCAGCTGTGCACGCATATAGCGGGGAAGGCAGAGGGAACCACGTGTTAAGACACTCAGTTCCCCACTTTCCGCCAAATTCTAGAGTGTGAGTATCGGAACTCAACGCCTCACTTTGCCCCGACACCAGAGAAATTAAAATATATATATACCAGAGAAGTTACAATATATAGCATTTAAGAAGTTAGTCGAAGCTCGATAAGTACGTATGGTTTGTTATGGCCTTTTTTAAAATTGTAATACTTTCAAATTCTGTTACAAAGTTTGATTGTAATTTTTGTTTCGTAAGTATAAATAATAAAAGTATTAGTAAATTCTTTATATTCTATACTTCCCTTATAATCATAATCATTGAAACAATTTACATGAAATTGATATAATTTGGAAGAACGCTCTTATACCTACCGACTAAACCCCTCTGGCATTCGTAGCTTTACTCGTTCGTAGCGTTTCGTAGCATTGCGTAGACCGTAGCCATGTTCCAAATCTCAGATCTTGATCCGCCCTCTGGCCTTTGTATTTATACGTAAGTATATGTTCTATTATTTAAATTAATCCAAATTTATTTTTATATATATTATGGTTAAGTATGTTTTATATAAATTATTGTATTTTGTAATTTGTTAAATAATAATAACACTATAAATTGTTATTAGACATTTATTATAAATGCTATTTACTGAAATCTAATTTATTTCTTTCATATAAACGTACATTTTGTACATTTATCTTTACATTTTCTATCCCATTGCTCTTTAAAAAAGTCTATTCTTTTTTTCTTCTATTTTTATTTCATCAATATTTTGCTATTTTCTCTTTAATTAAATTTATTTCTGATATTTTTTTACACTTTTTAGCAATAAAATTTAAAAATAACAGGAAGGAAAGGTATGGTATTTCATTGAAATAAACACACAAAAAATCACATGTACATAATTTTATTTTTAATAATGAAAACAACTAATCACGTGAAGTTCTATAGAAGCTAACTAACTTTATATAATGTATATACAAATTATTAATATATATACGTATATGAATACGCTACCGACGCCACAATTCCCAAACTCGTGCATAGTGCAGTTACTTCTCAAGCTTATCCACTCCTACGTATATACAAAATGGCGTCGGTATTACTTAATTAAAATTTATTATGTAACTTAAAATCCTATTATATAATTAATTACAATTTAATCTTAATTTATTCCTATTATAGATAGAAATCTTATTTTAGATAGAATAACAAAACTGATATAAATTGCGATATTTTTTTTGTATTACCTATCGCAATTTATACCAGTGGGTATATTGCTTAATTAACTTCTTCAGAAAAGTGCTAAATCTTTTAACGGAAACGTTTATTGCTTAAATTAAAATATTCAATATAATACGGCAAAGTAATGCTTATATGAGATTCTTCTTTTTTGTGATATCTTTTAGTATCTATTTTTGAATAATAATTGAATATTATATAATCGTATACCAGTATTATGAAGTATAAGTAACTCTGTTTCCCATGCACCATCCAATTTGCGAGACCTGGCATGTGGCCAGAGTTAGGAAATAAAAATATTTAATTCCTCCCAATTGGGAATTGAACCCAGAACCGTCGCCTCCACAGTCGGAAGCTGTGCCGCTGTGCCATATAGGCCTCTGTTTACAAAAAGATCTTACATTTTTATGTAATTTTGAAATTAAAATCTACTGTTGGTAAAGCTACAAATTAAATTTATATTTAATATTGAAAAATATAAGGTAACTATTATTACTTATTCATTACGTATTTATATTCTAAATATATATATGTAATCTATGTATTTACAATAAGCACAAATTCAGCATTAAATCTAGTATATTAAAAGATTATTACATAACCAATTTATTTTTATTTCTAATTCTAATATTCTACTATACAAAATTAATATATTTATTTATAAAACAAAATTATTCACAACGATTTGGTCGAATACTGATATCGGTAAAGCAATTAAAATATTTACAAGAAAATAATTATATTTATAAATAAAATAATTGTTTAGATACTATGACAAATTACGCCAGAAGTGACTTTTTTACAGAAAAAAAATAACTAAATTATCATCATATTTAATACCCTAATTAAAAGTACAGTGCAAGTAACTATTTAATGAAAAAAAAAGCTTAAAATAATATATATTTATTGTATTCTTATAATAAGAAGTTTTATATTTGGAATATTTAATTGAATTGGAAAAGTCCGGGCTACAATTAAAGGTAAAAAAACATAAAAAAGAAATGAAAATAAGTAATAATATAATTTTTTTCTTCTTACTTTAATGAAAAAAAAACGACTATCATTTTGACATAGCTGTACTATATGGTAGAGTTATTAAGCACAACGATCAAACACAAAATCTATAGATATTTAAATATTTTGTAAATAATAATCTAAATTGATTTATTACTTTCAATTATTATAAAATTATAAATATTTAACATTGATCGCTTATATTACGTACTATATCACCTACCGCGTATACACATATGGCACAATATGTTGGCACAAAGTGAAAAATGGCACTAGAGAATTCACAGAATGTTCTTGAAAAACTTTTATAATTGTGTAATTATTGTTATATTGTAAACGCGGCGTTGAGTTCCGCCACTCAACACGCAATGTCTCTGGAATTTGGCGAAAAGTGGGGGTCGGAACTGTTTTAATGGGAAAAGAACGTCTTAACACTAGGTTCCTATGTAATCCAGCATGAAGCCAGAAATAGTTAATACAGTAATAAATTTATCGTAATAAAAATATATTTGAAGACAACAATTGAAAAGTCTATTTCAGAATAATTACTTCGTTCTTCAAGTATTCGGGTTCCGTACGATACTCAAGCAGCCTAACGCTATGAGTATATTGTTTCCGTCAGGGAGAGTGGATCTAGTGTCGAGACACTCCTTCATCCTCCGTCCTTCGCTGAGTTCATTTGAACACGTCGAGTGTCGGAACTCTACGCCGATATATTGTACAATACTAGCAGATTTTTATAATTAATCGTGCGAATTGTCTTATATTATATTTATATGAACACAGAATAGCATTTAAATTGAAATATTTTAAGGTATTCTATATAATAACTTTATGAAAAAATATTATCGTACTTAATTATGACAAATATTTTAATAATGACATGGTAAACAATATCACCGTAATATAAATAAAAAAAAATGGCTGTCATATAGTTTACAATAATAATTTTAATAGTGACATTTTCGAGCAATTTTTACAATAAAACATAAGAAATGATTCAATTTATCGTGAAACAAAGTATTTAAATAAACATTTCAGTTTCTATTGCTGAATTAACTGAATTTCAACAACAAAAAAATATATAAATAATGATACATAATATGAAGTAAAACTAAACTATATTTAAACATATCTATTCCTCTATACAAAACAACCATACTAAATACAAAAATACACTTAATAGAGATAACGAAAACCTAATCTAAATGCTTGGGTGGTTCAGGCGGGGTGGGTTCGTGTAACAGCGGCAGAGGCAAGGGCGGTAGAGGCAGCGGTAGGGGAAGTAAAGCCCTCGACTGGAAGTTGGCGAGGGACTGGAGTAACGCCGCGGAGTGTTCGTGAGCTTTGCGGCGGAGTTCTGCCACGCTGGTGGAACGAGCTTCCTCTTTTGGACAGCATGGGCATCCCCAACCTGGGGTAAATAAGCATTTTAATATGGTATAAAAATAGCTTTACGTTGAGTAGGACGATCTAGTGACCCGCCTAATTTTCGTGACATTCTGTGTTGACTGGCAGAGCAAAACGGCGCGCGCTCAAAAAAAGGAAATAAAAATAACTCATTCCTCCCAGTCAGAAACGGGAGAACTTATAACTGTGGTGTTTATAGTAAGACGCAGTGCCGTTGCCCTAAGACTGCTTCTAAAATACTGCTATGACTTAGATGAGTGAATTTTTCAATTCTCATTAATATTATAGAAAGTCTGAAATATAAGTATAACACTTTCAAAAGCAAATTCTCTTTAAACTTCAATTTTAACTAGAACATTAGCTTTTTCTTCTTTTTTAGCTTCACACATGTCCCACATTTAATATAATAAGCAGAAAGAACTGTTGTTGTGAAGATCAAAAATCAAAAATTACCTTTAAGTGGGAAGAAGGGTTGCGACAAGTGGCTGAGATGCTGCGAGAGGTGCGAGAGGTGCGGCGGCAGGAAGAGCGGGGGCGGCGCCGGCGGGTCCGAGCTGGTTGCGGGCGACGAGCGGAACGCACCCGTACTGTAATTAAGCGGATAATTAGTTATGTTATACTTAGATTTTTGATTTTCGCGATTATTACACATTTTAAATGAAACTATTTTTAATCAGATTCACGCTGTATCCCGCATACAATAGGGTGCCTAGTGATAAAACACTCTGTTCTCCATTTTTCGTCGAATTCTGGAGTCATTGTATGTTAGATGGTGAAACTCAACGCCGCGCTTTGCCTTGAAGAAAGAGCGAAGACACTAAAATCGGATAAAAAATCGATTAAATGAAATTTTGTAGCCAGATTAATTTCATATATTTTTAGAAATCTGACGTTTCCAACACTTTAGGTAGCTTTATTCTTTAGAGAACTAAATGTAGAAATATAACTTCTTAAAAGTGCTTATATGAAAATAAAAAGTTACAATTAATCATTTATTTACGCATGAAAATAATTTGTTATGCCGAGTTCACTATTGAGCATAATTAATTTAGATTTCAAAATGAAATAAAGAATTATATTCATCTTAAAATCAGCGGCGGGCGTTGGTCTCCAGGCATTTATTTAGTTTATTTTATTCTGTCGCCGAGAGGAGATCAAAGAACCCTTCATAGGATAAAATGCTAATACAATTTATAATGCCTTTACTCATTGATACAGCAAAGTTGATTGAAATTTGTTAAAATAAAGTGTATTATTTGGAAAGATATTTAATTCGAATATTAATATTATTTGTATATATAAAAATACTTTAAATATTATGTGTAGAAATAAATTTAATTCTTAATGGTTCACGTAGACAATGTTTAGTTTTGCAATAAATATACCCTTTTCAACTTTACACTTTACCATATAACATAATTAGAGGAATGGAGAGAATCTAGTGTTAAGACACTTTGTTCTCCACGCACAGTTTCAATTTCGAGAACGCCACTACTAGTCTTGTTATCAGTGCAAGGAACCGCAAACAGCTCATTACCTAGAGTGAAAATCAAACCCATAACCTTCGCGTTAACAGTCAGATATTGTCTCAATCAATATAAGGCGATTTAGGTACTTTTTTATCAGCTTCACACTGTATCTCGCATTTAGCAAGGTAGATAGACGAAGCTTAGTGTTAAAACACTCCGCTCCCCACTATCTGCCAAATTCTTAAGGCATTACGTACTGAATGGCGGAACTCAACAAAAAATCAAAATATTTAATATATCAAATAAACAATACTAAATAACCAATCTGTACTCCACTTGAATAAATGAAAATCACTCAGCTAAACGCCGAGCGAGTGTCAAATAAATTCAAAAGAGCAGATCGCGTCAGAGAGAGATTGAGACAATGAAATGAACGGCCGAGGTGTCGCGTCGCTCTGCCATTCTCTCAGTGCATAGCTGATGTGCCGCGGCCTGGGGCGCGAGGTGTGGGTGGTAGCGGTTTGGTGGTGGCCTTTTTTATGGTTTTTGGGGATTGGAATTTAGTAAATATTGTTGAGGTATTGGTAATTGATTGAAATAACTTGATCGAGGAATGATATTTTTTTTATTGATTTTTTTTTCTATATAAAACTGAGAGCCGTAACTATTTCATCGAATTTTTAATTTGAGCTTCAACTTGAATTGCTAAGACTAAATTTGTTTTCTAAAAGACTATTAAATATCGCTTTTGTCAATAAGATCGTATTTGGATGCTCTGTAAGTCTGTCATTAAATCTTTAATATTTTACGTATAATGTATTTTATATCGATTTATATACATTTTTAAACATAAATTAAAGCAAAGTGCCCATTTAAATTATTAAATTGACGTATATTTGTGTGAGATATTACCAACTTTTAATAAAATGATATGTAAAAGATACTTTTAATAGATACTTTTACATATAATTTTATTAAAAGAGAAAAAAATATACGGACAATTTACAATTACAATTTGAAAACTTGCCACTAAATTTACAATGTACAATTTGAAAACTTGCCACAGTAAAATATACTATTTAAAAATACATACACACAATAAATCCACATATTACTTGTTATTTCACATAGTAAAATTTAAAAAAAAACATAAGAAAAACACATCCAACTCTCAAAATCGATACAAACCGCCACCGCCTGTAACACCACACAAAATTCCCCCGGGCACTCGTTCAATGGAATCAAAGGATTTGCGTTCATTATATATGGTAATAATTGATGGTATCCACGAGCGCCGCGCGCCGCCCGCCGCCCGCCTGCACTCTGGCCGCACCCTTAGCTATAATACAATCTGACTTTGCAACTAGCTTAATGCAACTTGCGTAACGCGAAACGAAAGAAACTGTATATTTAGTATTATTCTCGTTGTTTTAGCGCTGGTGACACTGTGCTGTTGTTTTTTATGTTGTTTTCTTTTGTGTTGTGTCGTGGATTATGTTGTGTTTCTTTTCATATTTATGTGCAGGTGTATTTGCAGTTTTATATTAAATGTCCTGAAGGCTCCTATTTAGAACGGAAGTCTCTTAATAGTAAGTTCCCAGGTTACCTTTGCCTTCCCCGCTATGTATGGGATATAACGTGTAATGTTGTCGTTTGTTGTAATGTTGTTGTATTAATTCTTCATGTTATATTGATATTTGTACATAATTGATAATTTAAATATATAAATAGTTGTTTTACAAGAAGCAGATAATAGTGTAAGACAAAGTGGTAGATGTAAAATTTTTTTTTTAAGTATATTGGGTATTTTTTATATTTCCAGTATAGCATAATATCACATATTACCACATTTTACCACATATTAATAGTATTAATAGTAAAAATATTAATAGGAAAAAGTAGATCCTCTTTTCTTATAAATAAATGTAAGAAAATATCTAAAATCCATAATTAGGAAAAAAATGTTTTGTATATAAATAACTCTCCAAGCAATCCTTCTTACTTCCTAATATCTTTAGTATCTACAATATTGTATTGCAAGGGTCAATCCCGAAGTTTGGCCAAGTCTAACGAAGCGTACCTCTATTAATTGGTTAGGGGGGTGAAGAGAGGGGAGGAGATCCCAAACTGTCCTCCTTGAGGAGTTGCTAATATGAATATTCAACTAGCGAATTGAATACAAGGCGTGGAACAAAGAGACTTGATGCTGCCTAATACCGTTACTAATTTTGATTAAAGCACCCGGCGAATTGAGTGCCACCTCTGTTTGTTTCTCTGGTCTTTGATGAAATAGTAAATTGATTGTATTAAATTTTCTCATTGATGTTCGTTCAGTTGACTGTTCTACTGAGAAATTGTAATGTGATATTTATGGTCTCTGTAGATTTGAAAGTGTTATATTATGTTTAAAAAATGGTTTCTTATTAAATATTAGTTAAAAATATTTATTCGAGTATAGTAAGTAATGTTCGTTTATAAATTTATTTCTTGCGTAGTTGGACTTTTTTTTAATGCTATAGATACTTTATTGGTGTGGGTTGGATTAAATAATATACAAATCTGTGTCAATGAACTCGTATACAATTTATGTTGTGTTCTCTTTATTGAAGTTTTTTTCAATTTTTTTGGCATAAGAATCATGATTGTATACAACTTTGGTTTCCTATTAAATAAATTAATAAATAAATAAAAATTATTGATATTGTTTGTGAGAAGAGAACTGCTTTTCCTTTTTTCAGTTTAATATGACTACGAGATACGTGTAGATTATGTTTGGTTAAAAATTCATTTTACAATACTTAACAATAAATCAAAAATATTTATTTTCTTCTATAATTCATTAAATAAGGCAAACAATAATTTAACATTAATTACTAAAATATTTTTAAAGAAACCATGGTAATACATTTCAACCATTATGTTAATAAACTAAAACAACTAAGTAAATATGTCAGCATAGCTTATAAGGGGTGTACCGTACAACGTATTCGTAACTTGTAGGTAGAGGTAGAGGCGGGTAGTGTAGGTAATGAGCGTGTTCAATTATTCATGCAATTAACTGATTATAGCGACACGGGCCACCCCCCAACTATTACGCCTTTGTGTGAAGGTATTCTATATAATATGGGAGTTTATGACTAAAGTTGCTTTAATATAACAGATAATTTAGGGTTAAGTCACTTCGCTTCTTATTTTTGGCTTAATTTTCGAGATATTCGGCTTTTTGCTTTGGTTCTATGAATATAATTAATTGCACTGAATGGGAATCGATCCAATAACCATAACGCTTGTAATCAGACCGTGTGCGAAAGTTTCAAAAATTATAAATTTTATTTTTGTAGCGTTTATTTTATATTAAGATATTTGGATCACACATGAAAAATATTTAAAAATAATACTTACACATATTTTAAATATTGCAATAAGAAATAAAAACAGAAAGAACCCAAAAAAACTTGTAATTTATATTGTAAAAGTCATTCACATTCGAACCAAATCTCTCGGGATCGTATTACATCATTTCATACACTCAAAACGTTAACGAAGGCTCGTTTAACTCTTTCTCATTACTGTAATGACATACTCATACAAGCAAGGCTGTATGGAATGAGTGTTTTTAAGAATGATCATTTCAAAGTGCCATCAAAGACAAAAATATAATATTTTCTTATATTATCTGTATTTCATAGAATAATAATTTATTATTTATCTGTGCCTGAATCTATCAGTTATCTGTATTTTAAAATACATAATTATGAACTATTGTAAAGTATTTCTTATACAAATAAATATTATTATCTGTAATTTATATAACAATATTATGAACTATTTTCAAGTTTTTTATATAATAAATGCTTCACATAAATGAAATTATTAATTATCTGTATTTTATAAAACAACATTATGAACATATATTCAAGTTTATCATGCCGTAAGTGCTTCAAATACACTAATTGATGATTAACCTCCAATAATATATGAAAGTAAGCAAAACCACGTTCCAAACATAGTCTAACATAATGCACTCAACCAGTCTTGATATTATTACCACTTAGCGTACGTAACAAACAGGAACTTTGTCACGTCGCGTCGCGCCGTTTCACTAAATTACTGTCAATTTATCGTGTTGCATAATTAATTTTCATTTGTGAACGCGCACACTGTCACGGCACAACTATATTTTGATCATTTATTCATAGCGGCGTGTCAGGCATTTCATGATGCTGAATTTCAGGTGCTATCGGATAAAGCTCATGGCTTGCGAGCGTTGCTAGTGTTCATTTATAAGGCGAATTCTAAAATAGCACTCAACTATATTATTAAGGAATTAAGGAGGTTTGAATAGTATTGTCATTTTTTTTTCGGGTTCGCTTAGTTAGTTCTTCTTCTTCATCTATTCTTTCGCCACCTTCTGCCGAATTTTGAAGGCACCAGAGCAAAGAAATTAAAATATTAAATATTACATTATTTCGGATGGTAATCGAACCCACAATCAGTTGTGTTTACAGTCACCCGCTTGTGCTACTGCGCTACGACTGGCTACGACTGGCTTCGCATAATATTGTCTTATTGGACTTAGAAAATATATATTTTTTAATTATTGAAACATAAACAAAAAAAATCAATGAAAACACAAGGTAAAATTTAATAGTTCTATTTAATAATAATATTAATAACAAAAATAAAAGTTTAGAAGTCAAGTAAAACAACTACACGCGTACATAATTCCTCAAAGAGAGAACGCTAAAACGCTCAAACACCACTTTATGTACATCTTTAAGAAGTAAATTTAATTTTAAGTGAAAGGTAGGTAGGGGGAGGAGCTCCTAATTGCCAATTTTCTTTTTACGCCATTTTTTCAGCTTTTAAAGAGAAAAATTCGTTAATGCATATTTAATCGCCGTAATCGTCTCTCCCTCACGAAATTACGAGACGCCTGCTTTTTTAATATTATATATATATAGGTACTTACTTTTTTTTTATATTTACAAAGTAATTATTGGATTTTTTGTTTAATTTAGATATTACTTTAGTAGAGTTGAATTTGTTATTTTGATTATTAACGAATTTTTAATTTGGTTTGCATAATAAGTCGTTTAATTAATAATTTTGTGATATCAAATCTTGTTTGTATAATAACTATTAAGTAGCATAAATCGATTGAATTACCTAAGGATAACTCCAATCGTATACCCAGGTTCTTATATATGAGCAAGGATATGAGTGTAACGCGATAGTTGTGGGTTCGACCTCCACTCGGGAGATTGAATTATTATTTATTAATATTTTATTTTCTTTGATCTAACACTAAGGCAAAAGCCCAGTGTTGAGTTTCGCCATTCAACACACAATCAATGCCTCGAAAAAATCAACAGAACAGGGGAACAGAGTGTCTTAACACTAGCTTCTCTCTGCCTACCATGCTACGTGCGGTATATTCAGATTTAAGGATACACAAAATTCAGTAAAGTAGTTGAGGATATGTATATTCGTATTTTTCATCCGCAAAGAGCTGGTAATCCACGTTACTATCCAGTCAACTATCTGGTCTCTGGGGTTTACAATCATTTTCTTTGAGCCCACTGTAATACCGTCCCACCTCATGTATAATGCGTGCATATAAATTTCAATTTTAAACCCGCGCAGCTCGAGTTACAGCCATTTGTGGAATTACGGTGGCCGGGGGTTAGACCTGTATGCGACGGGTGCTTCGATATTATGTTTTTTTTTTAATATTATATTATATTTTAAGTATTAGTTATTTATAAAATTATATATTTTTTTAATTTGTGTTCTCGTTAATGTTATTTTCATATAGCATTTTTCCTTTAAGTATAAAGTTTCAGAGAACTGTAATTTTAAGAACTAAGCAAAATTATACCGCGCAGAAAAAAATCTGATGCTACATCTGATGTATTTTTAATAACTTCAACAATTCAAGCTTCTAACAATCCACCAAATTGTACCATCAGTAATATTATATTTTATTTCTTTTTTAGCATCACGCTGTATCACATATACAGCAGAGTAGAAAGATGGAACCTGTTGTTAAGATACACCGTTCCTTGCCTTAGGTCTTAATGGCTTAATTATTACCAGAACAAGAAAATCTCAATTACAACCGTCATATTTTGAGTCAGAAACTTAACCTCAGCACAAACTCCTCTCAAATGTCGTGTGGTCGTATGGTGGTCGTGGTCGCATCGCCCCGTGTAAAGCGCCGTGGGATACAGCTCCTGGTGGTGCAGACGGTCGGCACGTAATCAGGTAATGTGTTTGCGAGCAGCGCCCGAATGTTTCAGTAATATTTCACTGTCCGTGCCCACGTTTTGAGACGTACAAATTGTATTAAATATTCTTTGCACTCTAGAATTGGATTGGTGGATAGTACCTTATATGAATATAGTATTTTTATAGTCACTTTTCTAAGATATGTAAAATTTGTTTAATTTATTATATATGTATTACATTATCAATATAACAGTTTTGTTTAGATTATTTGGTTGTGAAAAATGTTAAAAGTTCATAAGCACAAAAGGCAAAAATCCATGAAATTAAATAAGATTTCACATTTTTTAGTAAAACTAAAGTGACAAGTGCTTACAGATCTGATAAACTAGATAAGTGTATCTAGGGATGCAATGAAAGATGCATTCAAATGATACTTAAAGCTAAATTTAAATATGTATGCGGCTTAGGCAGCCAAAACTTTCATGAAAATAATTTGTTACAAAACTTACAAATAGGCAACTTTTGTTCACTTAACGATGTATCCAGTACATATAGCAGGGTAGTCAGAAGGAACCTAGTGTTATAACACTTCGTTTTCATTAAGACACTTTCGTTTCCCACTTTCCGCTGAATTCCGGAGGCGTTATGGGCTGAGTGTCTAAATCAACGCCGCGTTTTGCCTCTTTATCAAAGCGAACAAATCAACATATATAAGCAAACAAATCAAATAACAAAACCTTTAAAAAAATATTATTGAATTTATATGATAACATTAGAAAAATATAAATCGAAATCCACCACCAATAAGACAAAGACTGGCACAGTACAGATAATCCGTTGAATAATAATATTTGCGTTCACCGCTAATGCAGTACTGCCTCCCTGCGGACTTTAAACTCCTTACTGGTTTAAAACGACCCGTTCGTTTGTTTATAAGCCGCGGCAACGCTAAGAACGGCTTTAAGGGGATGATTTTCTTGTTTTCTTCTTGTATATTGATAGTTGAAGCGTGTCTTTAATACTCGTATATATTTGTTTTTACTATATATTAAATAGTTTTTAATTCAAACATCAACACTAGTTAGAAGTTATAGATATAATTTTAATTATCGAATAAAAAAGACCTTACCTATATAGAAAAAGTACTTTGACAGGGTTCTTAATAAAATGACTTTGAAGATGAGTGGAGGTTGAAGAAAGGAGTTAATTAGAAGTTTAATAAGTTAAAAAATATATATTAACTTACCAAATAACTTAAGTAACATTAATTAATAATTAATTTTTAATCTCAGTTATTACACTGTGCACGTTAGAGCCTACAGCTGTAAGTATCAAGTTGACAAGCACAACCACATTTGTTACATCTACAATGAATGAGAGAGTCGTAGAACGTGCGTTGAATAAATAAAATATTAATATACCTAGATTAAAACATTTAAGTCGACATATTCTAATAAACGGTGCTATTGATACATTTGTTCATGTCTTCCTAGATATCTTCTCAGTTCTAAGAAATAATAATGTATTTAATTTACCATAAGAATGGTAAATATATTTTTTTCTTCACTGTAAGTGTATCCTACCCGCTGTATCCCTAACACAGCAGAATAGACAGAGTGATTCTGGGAACCTACTATTAAGACACTTCCGTTCCTCACTTCCCGCTGAAATCTGGGCGGGCACTGTGTGTTGGATTGCGAAACTCAATGCCGCGCTTTTCTCGTTACCAGAGCGAATAAATGAAAATATGAATAAATAATAAGTAATTTCCTGAAGTGGAGAATCGAACTCATATCTGTCGCCTTTACAATCACACACCTATTTAAAGTTAATAATTATCATAATATTAATAGTGAATATCGACAATGACATAAGTAATATATAGTCTATAGAATCTTAGTATGAAAAAAAGAGCGTGAATCGCTTAATAAATAAAAGATTAATATAGATTAGAGCACTCACAAGTCAACATATTGTTACAAACACTATTGACACATTTGTTCACGTAACGCATTTAAATTGAAACGACAATTACTTCGTTCAACTCATAAATTTTAATAAAAACACCGTTCGAGTTATCAAATTATAAAAATTAAATATGATAAATAAACTCCAATTAAATGTTATTGCGTAAAAAAGGCATAAATTAATTCGGGGAATATGGATGCGATGAAAAAACTGGTCGGTGAGTGAGTGAGTGAGTGAGTGAGCGTGTCGTCGTGTAATAGGGATGTTGATACGTAGCAAAATATCTTATTATAGATATTCATAAACATTTGACATTATATAATCGTCTGTAATGAATGTATCAGCTTTACGCTGTATCCTGCACACAACAGGGTAGGCAAAGGAGAGAACATAGTGTTAAAACACTCCGTACCCCATTTTTCTGTGTTGAGTGGCGGAATTCATATAGTGTAGGTAGAAATCTCTGTGATTAAGTATGATTCGTAAATCATAGTTGCCATGCAATTTCACTTTAAGTTTTATCTAAGTATCTAGAAAGATGTAAAAGATTAGTTTAAAAAAAGTCCTGCAATTTAAAAAAAAGTCCAAATCCAAAACATTTGTTAATTTGGAAAAATAAAAATAATAAAAATATACCTCTCGTGACTCTATTATATAAAATTCGACATAAGAATATATATCCTTTTTTATATTTTTTCATATAAGAAATCATCAAACTACCATACAATAATTAAAAACGACCAAACACCACAACAACTAAGTTTAACTCATATGTCTAAATTATGAGTTGAAATTGTATTAATTAGAGCTCAACTCATAAAGGGTTTTGTCAAATTAAACGCCACGTCGGTCATATCCATCAATTAATGTTTCATACATTAATAACTCTTATTATTTTACATGTAAAAGTGATTACGGTTCAAGCATCGTGATATGTGGGTCATTAGCATAATATAATCTTTATTTGTTAACTTTTCAAGTACTTTGTTCAATTGAATGTGATGATTCCTTTCATTTTGAGATATTTAAGGGATAATTAATAGTGCAATTGACTTTTTAATTGCAATTTTAATAAATATAATGGAGGCGGGTGTATGTTAATTAAGCAGCTTCACGCCTTTTCCCGTATTAGCAGAGGGAAGCTGATGTTGAGTTGCGGAACTATGGATTTGAACCCGTACCGGCCCCGGAAACGGGTTCTTCAAAGGTAAATTATGTAATTTATTCCATGGCATCTACTTCTTGTGTATTATTAAAAAATAATTGGAGCCTATTGTTAGTATACCTATTCCGTTCTTATAATATTAAACGCTTAATTTCTACAAATTGGAATCGAACTCACAACCTGTCTCATTTACAGTGACACGTGCCCCTGCGCCACGAATGGCCTCAGTATCATCATATATTACACAACATTACATAATAAAAGCTACAATAACAAGAAAAACAACTTTATTATCTAAAGTGGCGTATAAATGATTGCAGCAATATAAAAAAGGTGGGCGGGGCCTACCAAGGAGGTATTATTATGAAAAATCGTAACGCGTTTACTGAACGGACACCATTGCATTATTCATAGAGGAGCAGTTCACGTAGATACCTGCTACGTAGATATATATTATTTATAAACGCTTCGTGTATTGGGGTGCCACGCCCTAGGGTTCGTTTTAGTTTGGGTGAACTTAAGAAAATAGGTTTAGCCATTTTTCTTTGCTGGGATGTATTTATTATATGATTTATATGTTGGGTTATTATTACTTGTATTTTAAAAATGAATATGATTTTTTATTTACAGCAGATCTCATATTGATAACGATTGTTTCTATACACCCCTTATAAAAATATATTTATTCAAATTTTAATTTGATATAAAAAAAATATAATCGAAATGAAAACTTTCTTTTTTAAAGCTTTTCGTTGTATCCCGCACATAGCTGAATAAATAGGGGGAACCTAGTGTTAAGACACTTCGTTCTCATTAAGACACATTTGTTCTTCATTTATCGCCGAATTCTCGAGACATTGCGTATTGAGTGGAGGACCTAAATACCGGGATTTTTTATCGGGAAATAATAAAATGGGAATTGAACCTATAACCATCGCATTTATAGACGCACGCTTGTGCTCCTGCATGGCCTCAAATAGCTTACTCATTAAAATATTACACATTCCTTAATAGATTGGCCTGAATTGTACCTATCTATCTCTATAATCTGTATTTTAAAAAACACATTCACAGAACCCAATAAGTGTATAACAAAATAAAAAAAAAATCAGTGACAAGTCAACCCAAACGATCTTTACAAAAATCAAGTTGACAACGACAATAGACTCCTAAGAGAGCTGTGAAATAAATCCATAAATTCAATTTGTATCGAATCAACGATACGATTGAATATCAAAGTGTGACGTTCCTCTACTTTCCTCAAAGTATGGCGACGTTCCTCGACTTTCCTCAAAGTGTGACGACATTCCTCGACTTTCCTCAAAGTGTGGCGACGCTCCTCTACCTTCTCTTCTCCCTTACTCAAAGTCATAAGAAAGCGAGTCACGATCGGTCGCGACGGTAACGCGTTTACTCCACAAATACACTGATTGCTAACGACCCGGCCAGACGCCAAATCTTATACTGACTGTCTATTGGTCCCTACAATTGTCACCCGATTTTTGTTTTAGTAGATTTTGTTGTTTTGTATGTTTGTATTTGTTTAGTTAAGTACAACATAGTTAAGCGTTGGGTTTTGTTTTTGAGTTTGTAAGTAGTTTTTGGGTGTATTATTTAATTGGTATCATTAGTTGGTAAAAGAATACTAGCGTGCGACTGTAAACACGATGTTGGCAGGTTCGATTCCCACTCGAGGAAATTAAATATTTAGTATTTTATTTCCTCGATTTTAATTCTGCCTCAATACGCAATGCCTCAAGAATTCGGAGAAAAGTGGGGAAGTGAAGTGTCCTAACACTAGGCTCTAGGAGCCTCCTTCCTCTTGACTAGACAAAGTGTTAAGCAAAAAGAAGTAAAAATATAACTCGACTGACTAATCTTCAAATGAAAGTTCCTTAATGGGAACTTTCATTAAATTAAAATAAAATTTCATTAAATTAAAAAAAAAATAATTTTCATTTCAATATTTATACCTAATAGCATTCTACAAAAAAAAATATCTAATTGTATTCAGAAGAGCGCTCTCAGTACTTAGTATTTGATGAAAAGCTACAAA
Source organism: Heliconius numata (assembly GCA_016802625.1). Lineage (NCBI taxonomy): Eukaryota > Metazoa > Arthropoda > Insecta > Lepidoptera > Nymphalidae > Heliconius > Heliconius numata. The sequence goes on along the minus strand of JAEBDU010000045.1, from coordinate 253,024 downwards.
ATAACATAGTTACAAAAAAAATATCTAGCGTGGAAACATTTCCAACGTAAGCTAATGTTTCTAAGAGAATTCCGCTCTAAAGCGATAAGCTCGGCGCTCAGTCTCGCTCACCGTAAGCAGAAACTTAATTATCATATTTTATACCTCATAATACTTACGAAAAAGATATTCAATTATATAATTTTCCCTCTTTTCCCTCTGCAAAAAGGGATTCCCTTTTCATTTCTCATTTGGATTTTTCTCTTAAGCAATTACGGGCGCGCCTCGGGGAACGCGAGATTGGTTCGCGAGTGTACCGCCGTTTCCACGTCCATAGAGCGAACGTTCTAATTTATGTTTTAACAAGGACTTGAGTTATGTTAACTTATGCACGGACCACGTTGGTTCTGTTTTCGTTTAATAAAAGTGTATTTTGTGGATGATTTTATGAGGCAACTTATGTATTTGTTTGCGAGGAATAGAAATGAGCTCATTTCATGCTGCCGCCCGCCCTCAGTCGGTCCGCCCGCCCGTGCGTTGTGGATTAAGAGCTTTCTTTATTACCTATTTACATGGATAAATCTTTACAAGTAAATATTAAAATTCATCTTTATTAATATTGTGATAATAGCTTCAGCCAACAATTTTTTACATTTATTCGTAGTCTACTTTTATGTATATTATGAAACGCAGCGTTCTCTAATTATATCCATTCTTAAATCGATTTTCATATTTCGTTTTTTTTTACGGTATATTATGCACACATTTGGGAAAATGAGCCTTAGTGTTATGTATGGTACTCCGTTCATCATTTTCCCCCAAATTCTGGAGGCACTGCGTGTTGAGTGGTCCAACACTCAACGCCGCAGTTTGCCTCTTTGAAAATATTAAATAATTAATTTCCTCGAGTGGAAATCGAACATACAACCTGTCGTATTTACAGTCACACCTTGTGTCAGGACTGGCCTGGTGTGGATAACGTGATAATAGAGACAAATGAATTGGAGCTGCCAACTCGATCCACCGAAGCGGTTGCAGAACTCAATTCTGAAAACTGTCAGATCGGATTCCGGGCAAGTTGGGTAATCGCATCGCGCGGCCGGGAACACAAATTATACGAGCGCCGGAAGTCGGTAACTTCGTCAACCCCATAAAGGAAGTAAAGAACAAAGCGGAACCACAATTGGCCGCACCCCGAACCTAACCTACCTGAGTTGATGGAAGTTTTAAAAATGGCGTATCTTTGAGAGCAAACTCGATAACGCCTCGCCCGTGGGACGCGTAAATGCAATTTGGAAGGAATCGCTCGTGCCTTTGACGTCCTAGCGACTCGTCGTTTGAAGATTTGCTTGTTTGCTCCCTACTCCCTACTCTCGTGTGTGCTTACGTAAATAGGCTAGAAAAAAATCTAATATTGACACGAGAAAATACACTTCGCTTTAAATAGCAATCGCTCTTTCTATCGATATCTATGAATAGTTGAACACGTCGAAGAGAAACTTGTGTGTTAGTTTTTTTTTTTCATAATTTTTTTATTCTTATTTTTAAATTTTGGCTATATTTGGCAATGGTACTGATTGATAGCAGTAATATACATTACTTATTAAAATACATTATTGTTACTAATAAAAAACTTGACTTCTAGAATTATTTATCATTTTATTTTACATTAAACTGTAACACAGCATTTCCCTTAGTGGCGAAACTCAACGCCACACTTCGCGAGGAAATGAAAATAATAAATATTTCATTTCCTCGACTGGAAATTGAACCCACAACATATCGGGTTAACAGTCACATGCTTGTATTCGACTTATCGAAATAATGTAAATAACAATAATATATAAGAATAATCACCAATTCAGCACATACGTTAAAACATTAAATATAATAAAGATATACAGGGTGGAATTGTCAGCGCCACTTTAGATGAAACCACAGTTTTAACTACTCTATAAAAGCCTAATATAATTCGGAAAAAAAATAATTCTCAAAAATGAAAAAGTTTTTTTTTCAAACAAAATAAATAATTAAATTATCGTTTTAAAATAAAACGCCATTTGTAAAGTATAACATAGGCACGCACACACTTACCTGTCAAAGCGGCAACGTCGCATACGTATGTGTGCGTCACACGAAATACAGGTATGGATAAAAATCGTGAAATGAAAAAAAAATCCTACGTCCAAACCGTTGAAGTACCTTGATTATTTTTTTAAATTCTGGGTTTGAAATATTTAACCCTATATGCAGTTTCAGTAAAAGAAGCGCTGCCTCTTCCACCCTGTATAAGGGAAACGAGAACGCAACGCGAGGTAGCTAAAATGATGAGAGTCGTAAGTGGATCAGCATAATTTTTATTAGGTAAATCATCCTGGGGAGAGCGGAGAATTATTTCAATGTGCCAACTTTATGAAGTGGCTGCTTACTCGCCACCCGCTTGTAGGGCGACCACGCTGTGGTAATATTGTAGATATATACTGTGTAATAACTTGTACAAAGATATTATTAGGTTTGTAAAGATCAAAAATAACTTGTTACAAATTTTACTTCTCATAAAAGAAAGCCTAGTGCCTAGTGGAAAATAATTCTGCTATCAGCGCTGTCAGTATGTAAGTTTAATTGACATTGTACTGACTAATGTTTGCTAAGCTTACTAGACCTATAAATCATAATATGTAAATATAAGATTTTCAATGTGGTCAGTAATAATATAAATTCATTTCGAATGCGTATAAATCTATCACTAGACTGACTCACCATTAGTTTTTCTGCCTATTTTGCATAATGCAAGAAATAATAAAATAAACAAAAATTTGAAACTTATTGCCGGCTCTTCATAGGAGAACTTAGTTAGTAGCTTTTTTGTACATTTATTAGACGATTCGAAATTGCTAATAATAATCTATTTAAATAAAAAAAATATATTTGGAATTAAAAAAATCCTATAAAAGTCTAAAACAATGATGAAACCAAGTTAGCATTGCAATGCAAATTGCCGGGAATGATAGAGAAACTCCGCACAAATAACTTTGCCAGATTATAATTTGTTATTTGGATCCGAAGCAATTAGCGAACTCCGTAACTCGGTAACGTTGTGACTGGCGTTTTAATTTGCTGATTTATGAGATAAGTTGGAACTTTACATTTTGTTCAACATTCATTCGGTATATAATCGTCTTGGATGTAATTATATTAGAATATTATTATTATTTTTTTAATATATATATTAGCGGTAAGAGAGGTAGGGGGAGATCCCGCTTGACCTCGTCATCAGGTACTGAAGGAAAGGTCGCGTAAAAAGCATGAGGATCCCCTGGAAGGTTGATAACAGTGGACAAGGCAAAAGACTTAAGCAGACACCTTAGCGTTTGGTCCTCCGCTCTCTTTGGGTCCCCGCAAGAGATATAGAGTGAAGCTAAGTTAAGTTTTGTATATACTAACTAGCTTTTACGTACGGTTATACTCGTGTGGTCCAATTGTTATTAATTATCACTTCTAATTTGTCCAAGGCAACATTGACGGTAGTGGTCCCATAGCCTTAAGTAATAAATAAAAAGCCAATAGTTTCTGATATTTGTGTGTTCAAAGATTTTTTTATAAAAATAAATCATTATTCTGAGTGGGAATCGAACCCACAACTATCGCATTATAACGTAAACGGTAAAAATATTAAAACAGTTTCTAAGACCAAATGTCTAATTTATGGAAATCGAAACCAAGATCTTCCAAACAGCGGTCAAATTAAACCAATAAGTAAGCAAACTTTCATAAGAATTAACAAAGTATCAACGAGAACTAACGAATATAAATAAGTTATCCGATAAAGGCTTCATCGGCTACCAACAAATAACGTTATTACGTGTTAACTGATAGTCACTGATAGTCACGTACTCGTACCGTTAACGAGACCGCCCCAATCGAATGAGTTTATATGATACTTGGAAATAGTTATTTAGTAGGGTGGGCAAAGGGAGGCGGAACTTAACGCCGCGTCTCGCGTCTCGACACCAGAGAGAAGAAATGATAATATTAATATATTCATATTTTATTTTCTCAAGTAGAAATGGAACCTACAATAACAATTTGAAATATTTTAACGCTTTTAATAGAAATCTTTTGAAGCCTTCATGGCCCTTCGGCACAATATCTAATTGTAAACGTGTAAGTTGAGTTCTGCCACCTCAACACGCAATGCCTCCAGAATACTGCAGAAAGTGGACAACGGAGTGTCTTAACGCTAGGTTCTCTCTACCTGCTGTGTGCGGGATACAGCGTGAAGCCAATTTAAGCGTGAAGGTTGTGTGTACGAGTTTAAATCTGGTGAGAAGAAAAAGCATCTCGAATTTGGTCAGTGCATGGGAAACAGAAAAAAATACAAGTTTTACTTTTATTAGTATTATAAAGACATAATATTATTTTATTTTTTTTTTGTTTCATCCATCTCTAGGTACTCTAAACGAACTAGCTGATTCGATCGACTGAGGCTCGTTAACGCGACGTGACTATTGGCCCTAGTAGTAAGAAGAGTAATTCTGTTTACTTTGTTCTTATAGAGATAACGTTTAACGTTTAGTGACCTAATTTGTTCTAATATATAGTTATAGTATATACTTCAGAGGCCAGACAGGCATAAACAAGCGACTGTAAGCGCAATAGGTTATAAGTTCGGTTTCCGTTCGAAGAAATGAAATAATTAATATTTTCATTAGGAGGCAAAAGCACGGCATTTAATGCCGCTACGCAACAAGCAATGGCCCCAGAATTCGGCGGAAAATGGGTAACGGAAGTTTCTTTATGAGAACAGAGTGTCTTAACACTAGGTTCTCCGGTTCCTTTTGCTTACTCTTTTAATTGCCTTTATGACTTTTTTTATTAACGTCCTCTCTGTTGTCTAGTTTATATTTACCGAACATATGCTCTATAGAAATAACTCATGATATTTACTTTTTATTATTTGATATTTACTGAGACATCATAATTATTTTAGCTGTCAAAAACTTATATAACAATAGAAGTAATCTGAGAAAACACTTATTAAATAATTAAATTACTGAAATTTAATCTCAAAAGTACAAATTGAATTCAATCAAGTTTCAAACTAACCCTTTTAAATTTGTAACCCGCATTGACCGTGATGGTGGTCATGCTACTGATAACGCTACTTATAGTTACAAAGATTTTAGTGATGATAGTTGTACTCAACACGGAGTGCCGTAACACTAGCTTTCCTCTTTTCTACTCTGTCATACAATGCAGGATAAAGCGAAATAACATGATATGGATGATAAATTTCTCCGTATCCGGTATTCTATAGCACCAACCCAACGTGTCTTGAAAAGTAGCTCAAGAAGAATACTTTAAAATAATAGCTATAATATTTAAAAAAACGTATTTTATTAAAAAATAAAAAACATTTTATCCCAAGATTTAGTTATCATAAGCAATTAAAGTTAAATTAACCCTATCATATTTTTTTGCGGCCCGCATTGGGTCATTAAGGGTGGTGCTACTCAATCCCGGACTACTGATTTATTCTTCTCTTTAAACGTTGTGTTGAATACAGGCGTTAATCCCGGAAGGGTTGCGGGTTGAAAGGGTATGGCGGTACGAAAAAAATAGATGAATTGTTTCATTTTGTATGAGTGAGGAATTGGTTCGGATATATAAAAATAGTTTAAGTTAATAACATATTTTAGATTTCATTGAATTAAATAATTATGTCCTAGGATTAAACTTGGATTGCTTAATATAATACTTTCTATGACTATTAAAATTTCGTTTTTTTAATGTAAGGCTTAAGTTATTATTAATAATCTAATAACTGTAGGTATTTTCAATTATCCTTAAATAAAGCTCTTTAAGTAAAAACCATTCCATATGTATAAACATATTTTTTTATATTTTATTATTCAATATTTTTTATGTCATAAATTTATCTTAAATATCGATTCTTCTCAAAAAGACCTTCACTAATGCTAATATAGTTTTGATTGCATTATTTCCACCGATATACCACTCACGCTTGACACGCTTGATTTCATCGTGTCAAAATAAGAAATGCAGGGCGGCACGTGCGGCGCGTGCGCACGATATGGAGAGCCCGCGGCGCTCAGCGGGGAACGAGCTTTTGTACTGACTGACTTGTGTTGGGAATATTATAACAATATTGTATGTTTGTCCTGTCTTTTTATGATTGTAACATTTAAATGTCGATTTAGGTCCTGGATATTGAAAGGTCAGCCCATCGATTTCTGTACATCGAAGACATGAAAATATTATTGGTGGCATTTAATAATGCAATAATACTAAAAAGAATGATTTTTAAATATTGTCAGTTTGTCTGTTTGTTGCGTTTTGTCACGCTTAGCTCAAAAACGGCTTAAGTCATTGTAGATAATTATAGTTTTGACTGTTGTATTTTGGAAAGCTTCCCTTAACATTTAGTGCTTGTTTTATTTCAATCGGTTTTTAAATAAAAAGTATTTTTAATGAATGCTGTTAGTATATTGCAGATAAGAAAATTAATAATTATGTAGTTCAAGCGGGCTAAATAACTTTTTATCCCTAAAATAGAAATAAAATCCCTAATTCCAATAATTCCTTACTCCAGCACACTTCAAACTAAACAATGACGTCAGCCTCCAGGAAATCCAAGATCCAATTACGGTACATTTAGCACCAACAGTACTGCTCGCCTATACCGGTACTCGACTCGTCGCGTGTCATTAGCTTTTTGTTTATATGTACACAAACTTCGACTCAATTTAGCGTTAAGTGATCGCTATTGCCTTTACGTAGGGGGTATCACCCCCATTTAACGACCAGCTTTCCGCTTTTTTAACGCAGCGGGACTCTACGGTTATTTACGGCGAGTGAATGTGGACTATTGTCCGAGGCACTTGATTGAAATCTGTTACGCCGATTTTGATGGAGTTCTCTATTGATTAGTTGAAGTGAGATTTTATGTTCTTTTTATTGTTTGTTAGGGGTTTTTATGGTGGCAGCTCGTTTATCAGTTGTGTTTAAGTAATGTTTCCGATGTGAGTTTCTTTTTTTTTTTGGTTTTGTTGTTGAGTTGAGAAATGAGGACAGTGGTCTGGCAAAACTGTTTTTATATTGTTTACTTATTTAATATGATATATCACCCAATGACCCTGAAAATTCTAGCTAAATAGTTCGGCAAGCTGCTATTGCCGTTGTTGCATTTTTTTTCTTCGGTTGTTTTTATGTAATTAAATCGTTATATGATTTTTTCTTAACAATTTTATGTATGTTATTCCTAATGTTATAAGTTATTTTTCAGTCGAGTCATGACTTTTTAGTCCAGACCTACGAAAATAAAAAATAAAAATATACTCATCATAAACCATACCAAACTTTAACATTATAATAAATTTAACCTTAAATTCCGGTAACATTGTAAAATTGAAAATAAACACCGTAAGACATCACATTTCCATACCTTTACCAAAAAATAATTAAAAAAAAAACATCAATATATAAAATATCATATATAATCTGCATCACATGTCAACGTCAACACACACACGCACACGCACAGCAGCTAGCACTAGCAGTACCCACACATAGACAGCCGTGTCGGCCGTCGGGATGCATGATCCAATTGTCGTCGCTAAATTGATACTCTATTTGGCCCAATTAAACATTAATTAATGCCACTAATGAACACCGAGCCGCTACGCTGTGCTCGTAGTGCTCGTATGTCGCTATGACATGACCGGTGGTCTACTTGCTTTTATATACTTCATGTAGAACGCAAGTGTATTAACATTAGGTTCCCAGATTCCCCCTGCCTACTTTGCTCCGTGAAGAATACAACGTGAAGCTACAACACTTTTTTATATATTAGTTATTCTAATATATTATACTTTCCCGACATATGTAATTATATATTAAATGTGATAGCCATATTAAAATTTCATTAAATAACATTAGAATAAAGACGAATGAGATTTTTATACTTTTTATTCCTCCCCGTACATATCACAGGGAACCTAGTAGTACAGTCCGTTTTCGAAATTTCATATTGATGATCGGGACATTGCATATTGGGTGGCAAAGCTCAATGCAATGCTGTTATTACAGTAAAAAAATTAAAATAATTCTCTCCCCCGAATCGAACCCTCAACCTTCCCGTTTACAGATATGACTTCCTCAAAGACATATAATATACCATATCTATATCTAGAAATCTACACTAGAATTAAAACTTGCGAATAAAATGCGTCACAACAACAATATGTAGTTTCATTAACGACATTACATTGAATTGACTTAACTAGTCAAGCAATTAGTTGGGAATCAAGACGCGTCGTCTATTGCTATTACTGTATTAGTGTATGACGTGCGGACGGATGTATGCTGTTTGCTTGAACATTGCATTAAATATATATGGCAACATTGAATTATGGACGTTATGGTTAATTATATTGGATAGTGGTATTTAAAAAAAATAAAAAGCCTCCAGCCAATGCCTCTAGAATTCGGCAGAAAGTAGGGAACGGAGTGTCGTAACACTAGGTTCCATCTGCCTACCCTGCTGTGTGCCGGATACAGCGTGAAGCTGATAAAAAACCTAAGCAGTTTTTATATTTATATTTTTTTATTAAATATCTCAAAAAAGAGAAGGATCATCAGACGAATCATTTCGATATGACTTTTATTGTTTTAAAATAGAATCTAAAATTAAAATGTCTACTTCTCATTATTCTGTTTCTTTAGTGTTATTTATGTTATAACAGAACTCTCTTCTTGTGTAACTAGACCGGCACCATTTTTTCTAAAATAATAAGTCTATAATGAATATGTCTAGAAATACAAATTGCTATATTTTTAAGATTAATATATCAAATATGTTATTGGAAAAATCAAGTAAACTATAGCAAAGAACACTTCATTTTTTGCACACTAGTGCTATTCATTCCGATTCGATTACGATTACGATTCTCTTCATTACGATTCCATTTATATTATCATCTCCCCGAATGAGAATTAAATCCAGAATCAGTCACGTTTTCAGTCAAACCTGTGCCGACTGCGCCGCGACGGCAGAGAAGAGAGAGAGAGAGAGTACACTCCGTACAACACACAAAATAATGATCTTAAACATTTTATTACAAACTAATCTCATTATCCTTCCGTCCGACACATGTTACGAACAGCTCGATACGAGATTAGTACCAAAATTACGGTATTAGAGCGTCGTTCGTCGACAAACGCGCTAACGTATTTAACCCACCGAAAATCCACTAATGTGTATTCACTCCCCTTTAGACTGACCGTTTATACGCTTGAGTTAATTATTTATTTGTAATTTTTTTTTTTTTGAAAGTATTTTTGGTTATTAAAATATAGTGAACTAGCTGCACTCTGTCAATTTGTGGTGTGGTGTTTTTTAATGCGAATGTGCTAAATAGCTGAATTTTGAAATAAAAAAAGGAAAAATGTGTGGAATTTTGTGATTGCAATGAAAATATTAAATATTTCATGGAAAAGAACCCTCCGTCTCTTGCATTTGCAGTCGCACTCTTGTGCCTTTGCGCCACGACTGATCTCTAACTAATAAAATATCATATTACGATAAACTCATTTTACTAAATAATATTTTTTAATAAAAATATGCTTATCGTAATATAATATAAAAACAAAAAATATATATATTTTTAAGTCACGAAACTCATTTTTAATTTTATCATAAAGTATTACTACTATTTAATTAAAGTAATACTACTAGATAATTACCTTTAAAAGTTTTAGATATTCTATTCATTATTGGATCGGAACCTAACGATATATTTTGTTTAACAAATTTACCTATACATTCTTGTAGTGGATATAGCACCTACACTACCGTGTATACACTGCCCTAGCCGATTTTACAGGAAATTAATGCAAAAAACCTAAATATCTTATATTCAAAGTAATTTATCTAGGTTATTCACTAACATGTACTCGTATGACGTAATGACGTCAACGAATTAGAACGCACAACGGAGGGTCGAACCCGGTGCCCTTAGCGCGACTCGCGAACGGGTTTATTGGCGCGCGGGTGAAACGGGCTGATGTAAATCTATTTGTCATATTAATGTGGCCAATTAGACCGGCATGCGGGTTGCAGGGTTGTCTGGGAGTCTGTTTTAGTATTAAGCTTGCTATTGATATGTTAATTATGGTAATATTTGAAGAAAATGGAACATATATTTATTATATCTAATTATAGCTATAGAAAACATTTCTTTATTTTTTTTCCACTAAAAGTACAATTGGTGTGAGATTTAAGCAGAATCAATACATATGTTTAAATATTCAATGATTTTGGAAATAGTTTTGTGCATATATATGTATAATATTCTTTATTCTATTATAAATCTATTAGAAATTATAATAAAAACATTTAACTCACAAAAGTGGATTTACCTCTATAAGAGATCCCTCCCCAACCAATAGAAGTGGATAAAGGACAAGAAGTGGGTTATAAGAATAACATAGTATGTACATTAAAATGTTTTACCTTAAAAATTTATTTTTAGTATTAATTCCAAAGAAAAATGCAAATATACCTATTTATCGATATTCTAGCAACACTAGAGGCGGTAACCCTACAGTAGAAGGGTTGCCGTGAAACGGTCGCGGGTTCGTTACACCGAACAATTGTTCAAATGAAATGTTTAATTGACTCGTTTAATTAGATCTCACGATCATAACACGCTTTTTTGACTAATCAAATGAGTCACGATCAACGCTGTTCCCCAGCATCATAGTTTAATAAACACTGTGGTTATTTTATGGAAATTATGGCATTAATTTTGATATTTGTGGTAGTATCACTCTTTATCCCGCACATAGCAGGATAGGCAGAGGGAACGACGAGGGTAGGATGAAAACTCTCCATTTTCTTCCGTCTAGTGTAGAAGCAAAGCGCGGCGTTGAGTGCAGTCAGTCAACACGCAATGCCTCTAGAATTCAGCGGAAAATTGGGAATTCCAAAAAAAAACCATAATAAAAAAAAACTTAGTTAAGAATATTAATTACATTTTGTTTAGGTGAAATAAATCTGCGAATTACTATGCACCAAACCGAAACAGCGTAAATCTTTTCAAAATATCCTCTACACATAGACACACTGTAGGAATTTTATATATTGTATATACAATAAATACATAAACGATTATTACTTTTAAATTAAGACAAGTAACCCAACAATTTGTTAAACGAAATTATCAAATAAATTAGTCAAAAGGAAGGTTTTAAATTAAATAATATATTACTCTTATAAATTATGATAATTCAACGGGTGTGAATAGAGTTACGTACAGGCTTAATTGTAGTCGTGTGTGCCACTTGAAAGGGTATACTAATATAAATGTGAATGTAAGTTTGTTTGTTACGGTTTCACGCCAAAACTACTAAATCGATTATTATGAAACTTTATCATATATTCTTAGAGGTATTAAAAAGGACATAAGATACCTTCTATTTTTTTTGCATTATTCTTTGTTTTTTTATATATTATTAATATATTTTTGCTTACATAAAAGAAACACTCGAAAGCAGTTTTTTATACAAATAAATTCTCTTGACAATGTAACTATTGTTTTATTCTTGTATACAATCCACTCATGGAGGTGCTATAGCTGGCGTCATAAGCCAGACCGCTCAACGCATTAGCGCACTTCCGACGGAAACCACCTTTAGCTAAGTTTAGCAATATTTTATTATGATACACATATAATCTTACTTTAATGTTTTTATTAAGGCTGAGGATACCTGGGAACCTAGTGTTAAGACGTTCCGTTGCCATCATAATGGAGGAACCCATATATTCTATATGCAATTAAATAATTAGTTTTTTAAGACATTTTTTTTTCTATGACAAATGGATAGATTTAATCTGTAATACACCTATATACCTTAATAACTTTACATGTTAAAAGTTTCCAATTGACACGCCTATAAAAAAACAAATTAATATTATTATTTATAACAAAAAAATAGTATTTAACATACTATAAGAATATTGTTTATAAAGACTGATTTATCGTCCATTGAGGTCTGCCATTTAATCTGACAATTAAATACTAACTAATTTACCAAGCACATCACGAGCTGAACTCTTAAAGATATTAAGTGGAACGAACTTAACCCTTGATTATTGGTAAGTAAGCCCTCTCGATTCAATTAAAGTGAATCTTTGAGAAGTTAAACAAAGTTCGTGGCCATGCCGATGTTGGGAACCAAAATTTAATTAATACCGACACTGGAAGTTGTTAATCGTGTAACTATATTAGTATTATAATTCTATATTTAGTTAGTGTTTACTTTTTATTTATCTTTTAGCATGTGACTAAACTCAGAGGCGTGCTTTACCTTGGTGACCCAAACGAAGAAATGAAAATATTAATTCAAATTAAAATTTTTCAAATTCGAAATATTCTTTATTCAAATGGGCAATTATTATAAGCACATATGAATCGTCGAATGCACATGTCAACAAAAAGCTACCACCGGTTCGGAAAGCAGTTCTGCTGAGAAGAGCCGGCAAGAAACTCAACAGTGTGCTCTTTTCAAGATCAATGGTATCTATTACATATCTATTACATTAGTTGGCAGCTATCCTGCATTACTTTCAATAGACATTAATTCCATATAATAAATAATAATTCATTACCACAAATAGGAATCGAATCCATAATCGTCGCGTTTACAATCATACAGATTTTTTAAGTATTATTTCTTGAAACAATTACAATTTAAAAAAAAATGGAAAGTGAAAAGCGGAGTGATGTTAAAATCTAATAATATTTTTTATTACTTTGATTAATTCGTAAAGTTTTCTTAGAAAAAGTCTAACTACATAGTTTCTGTACCTTACCGTTGTAATTGTTACTTAATTGATGAATACCATATTTCAAGCGATAGAACGAAAAAATCTAATATAACCAATAGTGGAACTGCAAAATTCTGAATATTATATTCTGAATGAAAGTACTTTATAATAAAACGAATATTACTCATATAAAAAAATCATTTAAACGTATTATAAAATATTACTAGTAAATATAATTATCAAAAAAGGAAGTCTAGTGGCAATCGTAAAAATAAATTATTCGACCTAACAACCAGCGACCGCCGACACCTCAATTCAATGGAATCTGACGTCCTCGCAAAAGCTGACCTACTTAACGTTCATATATTGCTATTTCAATCAAAACTCATTATTAGAATTAGTTTTGATTAGTAGACTTCAATTTTGTTATGTATCGATATTGTTATTTTATGATTTGAAATTATTTATTCGTTTTACTGTATTTGACATCAAAAAATCTTAGTTTTAGATAGTATATTGTAAAGAATTTTAAGTATTATTTTTTTCTTTTTTTCAGCTTTACACTGTTTCTAACAAGTAGAAGCTAAAGCAGACAGAGCCTAGAGGTAAGATACTCCACTCCCCATATGTCATTTCCTCGAGTGGGAATCAAACCCACAACTTGTCGTGTTTACAGCTATCCGTATATTAACAAAAAATATACTATAAGTAACGAACAGCCTTTGCATAGAAAAAAAACACCATATAATGCCTAGAAATACATCTTACAATTATTAGGTTCAGCATTTCGGTAACAGCAGTAAACGAGAGTAAATCCAACACCAAAATCCAAACTACCTCCAAATCAAAGTTACATCACAAAGAGTAAATCCAGATTAAAGTCCATAAATTAGAAGCTAAAAATTCCTCTATAGCCTCCATCACAAACCCGCTCATTTGTAAGCGTTAGCGCAACATAATTACCGTTCATTAGACTAACGCTGCTAGCCTTAATAAAGTAATTGGTATAAAACTGATCCTACTTTAGATCATATCATGGGATTTTCTACTGTATTTCCAAAGGGTAATGATTATATTTCTATGTTATCGTATGTGGATATGTGTATGTTGGTCGGTCACATCATAACTCGACCACCGGCAATGACGACACACGCTATGGAATTGAATATGATTCATTTTGGTAGCAGTAATTAAATTGGTGAAATTAAACGTTGTTCGTAAGGCACTGATCAATTTGAAGACGCAAAAACAGGACTTAATAAGTTTTTCAATACTTTTCATATTATATAAATTATATCTGGTTAATTTAAAACTTACTGATCAAAAGGTGAAAACAGGTGAGAAGGTCTTGGTTCTGGAGCTTCCCGAGACCCGGCGCTACCCACGGACGGCGCCGGTGATGGCTCCGATCTATATAACGTCGAAAATCTTAATAAACGTTTGAAAGCTATTGCAAAAACTATTGATATATAGGTACATATAATAATGTTCATACGACAACATGTGAACCCTGAAGTAACCAAATTACATGTGATATATTGTCCATAATAAAATATTTAAAGATATTTCATAGGCCTATGGTTAAAAAGTAAATCTGATTAAAAAAAAATCTTTACTATCTTTTCCGCAATCTTCATTAAAAATAGCTGTTTACCTATCAAGCCTAGGAGATCTAGTAGGCGATCGATGTGGAGAACGTCTGGGTGATCCTGGCGTAACGGGAGGAGACGCCCGCGGCGACACCCCCGCGGACATCGGGGACGCGTCTCCAGATCCTCGAGACATACCGCACTCTGATGAACCCTGGGAATCAAAGATTTGAATATGATATTTGTGCCAATAATCTGTGAGACCTAATTAATATTTAATAGGAAAAAGTTTTAGATGAAGGGTATTTAATGTAAAAAAAAAATGAGTTTCAAATATTATGAATAATAGAAGATTAAATGTTAATATATCTTGATTAAAATAAAATATAACAAATAATTTACATTCAAAATAAAGTACTTATTCTAGAAAATAATATAGTTTTTTTATGTATGTATGTATGATATTTGCAACACTACAATATTTAGATACCTTGTCATCAGCTGGATCCCTCTTAGCCATCACTTCAGCGCCCTCTCTCTTACGCTGTTCCTCTTTCAACCTCTCAGCTTTTCGCCACTTCGCTCTTCGGTTTTGAAACCATACCTAGTCACAAATTACGTATAATTTATTAAACTATTGTTAATATTATTAATTTCAATAATTCATTGTAGTAAAATCATAAAAAAATACATCTTTAATTTCACGATTATAGACCATAATTATATTAAGTAACCGTTAGTTATATTTATATAAATAAGGCAAATTGTAGGTGAAAACCAATTTACATAAATACTCGTATTTGCTTGTGTATTTGGCTTGGTCTCTATTTTTCGTATCATCCGCATCCACATGTCCTCCTTATGTTTGCGAGGCAAGCAACTATTTTCTAATGTAAGATGAGATTGATTAGTAGTAGACGAAAATATAAGTATTTTTAACACAAAAATCCCTCAAAAAAAGTTTTAAAACGACGTAATGTCATGAGGCACATTACAACTCACAATATTATAATTTAACTAACAAAACCCATTCCCATTTATGGACCTCATAAAATTCATATAACGTCCAAAAAATCCATAAACCATAATCCTCTCTAGCCGAGCTGTCAACACGAGGCCTTAATAATACATCATTACAACCCTATTTCGCTAGTATTATAACTCAAAGATTACCCATCAGTATACCATAAGGGAGTGAACCCCAACCAGAAAAGTAGAACTCTTCTGCAGTGGTATCACCACGCTACGAAAGCTCAACTTAAATTGGTTGGTGTTTAATCAACACCAGGTTTATAGAGCTGTGCGGTTCATTATAATCTTAGCTGGGAGGGTTCAAGTGAGCCAGGCTGGTGGTAAGCTGGTTAGCGCTGGAGCGGCCACATTTGCCGGTGCAATTTTCGCAATTTACTTTTAATAAGCCCCTCTGTTGGGTGAGTGCTATAAAATCTCATAGCGATGCTGTCCAAATTTGTGCAGACTTGGAATTAGGCATTAACTATATTAGAATTGTTTTCTGGGTGTGTTTTCTTTATGGTATGGTTCTTCTTGTTTCTCTATGATTGTATTCTTTATTATAGATTGTATGCTCTATTGTAGAAGTGAGCAAACGGTTTGTATCTGTACTTTTTATTTATCGAGGCATCTCTTGCTATATTCTCATTAGGTAAATAATAATTTATAGATAGACAAAAATGTCTTGAGCAAATATATCCTACTTATTCAGGATCTAGTAGGCGATTAACTTGTGTTAATTAACAAAAATAATTCCTGACTAAGTTAATTAACTAATTTATTTCTTCATTTCAAACAAAATAAAAATAGCCCAAAAATCATTTTTTAAAAACGCCTCAAAAAATATAATATAGAATGGACTCTTCCCTATTTTAATCTTTGACGGGACTGTACTCACAGTGGCCCTTAACGGCGGTAAGCTAATTTAGTTAAAATAATAATCCCCCATAATCCTATGAGCCCTAATAGTTTTTATCTCTTACAAAAGTGGAATTAATATTTAAACGCGCTGTACCCCCACTTCTTCCCCACTTCAGTTATTATTTTGAGTTTGTGCATATATTTTTTATATTTTATAAATGTTTAATACCGATTTTTTAAATATATTTGATTTTCTTAAGCATATTCTTTAATACTTTGATTTTTCGAATAGTAAGAATTTTATTTAATTTATTTCAAATTTTTAAAGTAGAGAGGAGTCATCAGAAGTTGTGAAATTATAAGTTTTTAGAAATGATTTTAAGTGACAAACCTAATAAAATATTGATTGCTACTACAATATGCACGTTGCGGAACTAAACTACGTATTACGTAGATAGACTACTCAGTACCTACCTATTTAAAATAAATATATTTACAATTATAATAAAAGAAAAAACAAAAAATATCACATATTGTTACAAAAATAAAGAATAATTTATATCAAATTTCAGCTTCTAAAGACACATGTCAAAATTACCTTTACCATGTCACTATCAAGTAAAGCAACCATTTTGCAAATACTCTCCATCTCTATTCGCTCTCACTTACACTACAAATAGTGTAGGGTAGTCTAATAAATTGTTATAGACCAACCTAAATTCGCTGTACTATACTTAACTTATTACATTTCAGATTTTGAACCCTACATTTATAGAATTAAGGTCCAATGTGAGTTAATATTCAAATTATAAGGGTGTTTCACACAGTAGGGGTGCGGTAATTACCTAGTGTTCGGTAAGCGACGACTGTTTACATTTGGCTCGATGTGAGGAGTTAAATAATAACAAATACATTGTTTGTAAAGTGTAATGAGCCTTTAGCGGGCGGTCCGATAATTGCTTCTTTTATGAAGGCACAAAGGATTTGAGTATAATAGTGATGTATTGTGCGATTTGAGTTATTTTATAATAATTAGATGTTTAAGCGTTTATTTTTGGGTGTTACGTGTTTTGTCTAAAAAAGAACTGTATTTGTATATATGTTTATTTCTGGTTTCCACATTATCTATTTTCTTCTCTTCTCATTCGTAGTCGTGCTCTGTATTTTATATTCGAAAGCAAGATTACAAGATCTCATCATCATCAGCAGTGCGTGAGCAGTCGTTAATGGAACAGCCAGAGCAGGACTTTATCAGGTTTTCTCTTATTGTAGGTAATTAGCTGCTAGAGAACTCTTATACTACTCTTCTTTGTATTTTATACTTATCTAATTGAATCTAGCTACAGGGTGTATTCTTAGCGGAGTAGTTAGAGAGAACAGAGCGCCAAACGCTACTGTCTCAACATATCTCTTTCTCCTCATGCCCTGTCATCAACCTCTTCATACATGCCCTCCGAGAGGTCCTCATGCTTTTTGCGTGACATTTCTCCACTATCTTTAATACTGTATTTTTGAAGATCAACCGACCTTTTACCGCTCCTATATACAAAAACTAAATAAAACAAAGTTCTACTATGCAATATATTAAATTAAAATTCAAATTCAAAATAGTCTTTTTTCAAATAAACTTATAATAAGCACTTTTGAATCGTCGAATGAACACATAAGCAAAAAGCTACCACCGGTTCGGAAGGCAGTTCTGCTGAGAAGAGCCGGCAAGAAACTCAGCAGTTGCTCTTCTCAAATTAAAGCTAACTAAGACATGTTACCAGACCACTCTTCCCAAACCGCTAACAACAAATCATATCCCACAGAACGCAGTTAAAAACTAATCCCATATTCAACCAAGTCGCGAACTCACCACTTTAGAGAACGTTAAAACTTAAATGTTCAGCTTAAAAAGACTTAAAAGTTACCCTCGCACTAATTGCGTCAGTCTACCGTAATGTTTTAAAACACTTCTTCATACGAGAGTTACGGTGAAAGTTAAAGTTAAAGACTGCTGGAAATATGTTAAGAAAATCGGGTGGAACGATGGAGGAAGGGCGTTTAGTTTGTACGATTATTTGGTTTTGATTTTTGTGATTTTCTTTTATATTTAGGGGTTATTTTAGAATTTTAGAAAAATAGTTGAGTGATATAGGTGTCTTTTTATTATATCAGTACGTATATGCCTAGTATTTTTTTTTTGGTAATATCTCTTTTATATTTCTTAAGTTCCAATTCTCATCTGTAACTCTTTCTTTTTTTTTATTTTTTTTAAATAATGCCATATCAGATTTGAATGTCACTTAATTAACTTTTGTCGTCATTTAAAAGGAACCACTTGGAACTTTAAAATTAAGTAATTCAAAAAAAACTAACAAATAGAAATCACAAAAGAAATAGATGAATACAATATTTTCCATTTTTACTTCGAAAATCGTATCGCATACCTAAAGCAGTCGTACGTATTCAAAAGTGACGTCACCGTTAAGTGACAGGTCATGTGTCGGGAAGTTCTCGAGTTATCGCTAATGTATTGAAATTGTATGTTTTGAGAGTTTCAGCTCGGATGAGCTTGATTTTGATGGACGTGACGAATGGCAGAAGAAAGTTGCCTAAAGCTTAATGGAAAATGTGTTAAAAATGAATATTTATATGACTTTTCTGTTTAGAAATTTACTAGAATCGCTTATTTAGTACATGTGCCCCAGATTAAATGAACAATCTCATTAAAATATGACGAATACCACACCATATCATTACAAACAAAGATACGACCACAAATAGGTAATAATCAACCTTAAATATTTTGGTACTATTAACCTTATTACTAACAAGAAATAATAATATAGTAAACTTAATAATATATTTTTGCGAGCCGTTCCCCACGTTCAGTAGCAGAATTCAACGCTGTATTTTGCCTTGTTACCAAAGCTAATAAATGGAAATATTAATATGTAATAATTCATTCCCCCAATGTGAATCGAACTTAAAATTGCCGCGCTTACAGTCAGTCAGTCACTTAAAAATCTGCAGCTTAATAGTTTCCTATTATCATAAATAGATATCTACATATAAACTTATAGTAAAACTAAAAAAATGTACAGTATATACCTACCTAACAAGTAGATATAAATACGATAACACCACAAAATAATATAACTTAGAAGAAGTTTTTCATAACATGATCAGCAAGTTAATCCCGCGCTCGGGGATAAGCCAAATCTTCATGATCCGACTAACATCCGAAGCTTCTTAGCTTTTTACTTAGAAAGCGAAATGTTTAGACGTGGTATATTTGGTATTTTTTTAATTATTTTCATCTCCTGCAAACACCAGGGTCGGTCAAAACCAAACCTAGTGCTAGGACACTCCGTTCCCCATTTTCCATGGAATTTTGAAGGTATTGTATGTGAGTGGCGGAACTCAATGTGGCACTGTGCCTCGATCTTGTACATAAAGGCCTAATACACAAATTAAGTAGAAATATAAGGAAAATATGTCTAAAAACACCAACCGATACAGGTTGTGGGTACGATTCCCACTCTAGGAAATGAAATATTTAATATCGTAATTTCTTCGCTCAGATGTTGAAGTAAGACCGCGGCATTGAGATCCGCTACTCAACACGCAATACCTCCATTCGGTATTCGGAAAAAGCAATCCAACCCGGATTATATTAACTAGTGTTAAGCTTCTGCCTACCGTGCTACATGCGTGAAGCTAATCAGTTTTTTCATAAAATCCTTCATTCCCCTTATCCATATACCACATCCAACCTAAGACGTTCGTTCACTATCAAGTAATTAGATTCCACATAGCGAGTGGTGTAATTCGCGTAAAACGGAGCGTATATCAGTTAACATGTTTACTCGCAAATTATCATCCCCTTCTCCCCCCCCCCCCCCCCCCCCCCCCTTGAGCTCCTTAAGCGATGAGTGAATTTTAATTAGATGCTGTTAATTAGAGATTATTTTTGAATGTATACGTAATTATTTTATATTTCATTATTTTATTAAATAGTGGATAAATAAATAGATGAATCGTTGTGTGTTGAGTAGCAGAACTAAAGGTCACGGTTTGAATTCAATGCAAATGCAATAGAATGCCTCGAGAATTAGGGTAACGGAAGTGTCTTAATTATAACGGAGTGTCTTAAGACTATGTTCCCTTCGCCTACTCTGTTAATTGTCATTGGTTTACATACATTATTAAGAAAAAAGTTGCCATACAATATTAAGAAAAATAAAGATAAAATGTAAAATTAAAAGCATATTCCCATATATATTTTCGATTATATACCTATATTTTTCCAACAAAAAAGTATTATTTCCACTAATATCACGTGAAGCGTACTTGATACGAAGACAGTATTGACTCAAACTTAAGATGAAATTGAAAGAGCACATTAGTGGAAAATTACCTCGCCTTAATCCTTATTGCTCTGAGGTTTCTATTTAGTTTCGTATAATCATTTGAAGTTGACTCAATGTCGTGAATAGAATTTTCTGGAAAATCAGTTTGATTTTTCAGTAATATAATATGGCTCGTATTTACGAGTATAAGCCGCTCTCAAGTCTGAGATCGTTTTTGAGATACCGTTTCCATTTTTAAATTTTATGTACATCTATGAATGAAAACGATATTTCAAGATTGATCTCAGGAGGAAAGTGAAACGGATATTATAACGGATATACCTATATTACTTAATGGGACGCACTGTATCCCGCTCTAAGAAGGGTAGCTAAAAGCCTGGGAACCTTCCATTCTTCCATTCTCTATTTTTCGATCTTTACCAGAGTGAATGTTAAATATTTCACTTTCTCTAGTGGGAATCGAACCCATAACCGCCACATTTACACGCACGCTTCTACTGCGCCTCACATTCACATTGAGTATTCCACACAAACGAAATCGCGGGCCACAGCTAGTATAGCTAAAACAATAATGAAATACAATACAAATAACATGTGTACCAACAAATTGGTAAAACGTTACAAGGGTTGCAAACCACAGTGCATCCCACGCGTATAGCGTTGCGTAATTACGTAGGGTTAATTTTGTTAATCGTATTAACGAAATTATAGTATTCTGTAATATGTTTTATTATATTTATATTTTCCTATAGTTATATATTTTAATTATTTATTGTTGAACGTAATTTTTTATTTCATCTCAACTGAAGATAAGAAGAGAAACTTAAGATTGTTTTAAGCGGTCAGCGTCTGGTTACAATTGCAGGTTCGATTTCCACTCAGGGTAATGAATGATTTACGTTTTCCCATTCATTTAAGGCTTCTCGATAATTAAGTAGAAGGCGCATACTCATAGAATAGTCTGGTTAACTCAAAAAACCTAATTTTCATCAACAAAAATCAGCATTTTTTATTTTAAATATTTGTCTGCAAATAAACCCTGAACTGTATCGTATACAATATCTATAGGTAATATTTAAAGATAGCACATAGAATGTAAACTACCTACTGAATACTAAAAAATACCTGTATAGGGTATATACCCATATACTCATAGCTCAAGTTTCTACCTACTCTGAAAATGGTAAAGATATAAAAAATAGATATATATTTCAGCCCTTAATGTACATCAATCTAAACTTTTCAAATGAAAAAACAAAAGCTCTTGTAAATAAATGAGAGCGAAAATAAAAAACAAAGTGACATATTTCATTTTCACCCCCGATTTAATTTGCGAAGGGAATGATTGATAAAGAGAGACGAGTGCGAGCGCGTCAAGTGCTATAAAGAACTAGGCGGGATACATACAGACCGACGTTTTGTTGTAGATATTTTATTATATTTTATTTAAGTTAATTAATTAGTAGTTTAGTAAGGCCGGATATTCATTTAATATTATTAATCGATAAATTATATCGTAATTATATATTTTTTTTTAATTTTTAGTGTCAATTTTTTACTTTTTTCTGAACTTCATGACAAAAGAAAGTTTTTAAGTGGATTGACTAAATATTCCCACTATGAGATTTGAACCTCAAACTATCGCGGTGGGATTACGCACTCGCCACGCTCTATCTTTCGAAATTGACAGTTCGTTTAATAACTATCTATTTCACAATATTTTTTTTAAGTTTTTTATAAAAAATATTTTACTACTTTTGTTTCTCAAAACAAGCAAAATAATTTCTTTTTTAATAGAAATTTCATAAAATATATCATTCCGTATGATTCTCTTCACATGTATGTATTTAAGAGGAGACTCGATATGAGGCGTCGTTAGCGATTGTCGCACGGGGTAGGGTTGCACCTTTGGGACTTGTAACCGACATTGCGAAATTTTATTATGATTAAACTATATTTATTGTATTATTATGATATACCTTTGATGTGAACCAATTTGGTAAGTAACTTATTTAGTTATATTAGTTTTAATCCAATTTTATTAATTCAATTCAACTATTTTAAATATTCCTACACTCTACGTTAGTCTAGTTCTTCAATTACTACTTTGAAAACAAATATTATCTATATAATGACACTATGACTGAAAGAAGAAGAACAGACTATTACATCTCTGTTTTCTCTATTTTTATCTTAATCAATTACTTATTTTCATTTAGTATCTAACATACTTCACTAACTTCACTCTGTATTCCTCATATAGCAGGGTAAGTAGAGCTAATCTTGAGTTAAAACTCTCCGTTCCCCCACTTTCCACTCAATTCCAAAATATATTGAGTAGAAAAATATAAGGCTGCATTTTTTGTCCTACAAATAATTCCCCTAAATCGAACCCACAACCGTCGCGTTTACAATCAGACGTTTCACCGCTGCGCCACTACGGCTTCCATAAAAAAAATAAGTGGCAATTTATACAACAATTTCATCACATCTAATGAATAACATCGAAACAAAGCAAGCTACTCTGTTAGCTTAGCACTTAAAAATTACAACTGTAGGGTCACTTAGTAATAATTAACAGTACATTATAGGCAGCCCTTAAATCCCAATAAGGTTCCACTCGGGACCCTCGCGTGAACGTTGTCACGCTTTGTTCACGCTGTTTGTTGTTTACACGCCGTTTGTCTCTTGTTTTTGTTGTAGAGCGCTCTGTCAACGTCATTGAGACAGAATTGAGTTTGTTCGCAATTTAGGATTCCTTTTTTTATTTTTTATTTGTAGTTAAATTATTATTTATTTTATATTCTTTTTTTCAGCGTCACTCTGTATTAAGCATGTAGCAGTGTAGGCAGAGGGAACCTAATGTTTAAACTCTCCGCTCTCCACTTTCCATTGTATTCTGGAGTCATTGTGTATAGAGTGGCGGAACTCAACGCCGTGCTATGCGTCGACCCATACTGACGTTTACTCTCAGACGCAAGTAGTAAGTGTAGTAGTAAAAAGTTTGTAATACGTTTCATAATACGCTTAAGCTTTCTACTCTCATACTCAATGTTATTCAGTAATTCTGTTTTCATATAGCTATGCAATCTCATATATAATATTAGTTATTATATAAATTTATTCTAATGGTATTTCCAAATCTGTGAGCTGACATACAATATAATAATCAACATATATATGTATCTACTCAATTAGTGCATTCCGGACTTAATAAGCGTTGACGTTCATAGTAAAAGGAGGTCAGAGAAATATTTCTGTCACCAAAAAGAAGCTTTTTTCGTTCTCATTGTCTATCGTTTAAAACACGAGATGTTAAGTAAAATACTATATACGCATAGGTACATAAATACAAATTATATTCTGGGCCGATCGTGACATAGCGGCACACCTGATCGTAAATACAGCGGTTGTGGGTTCGATTTCAACCCAGAGGAAAATACTCTTCACTCCATCGCTATAATAAAAAGACGTATAGTTCTCTCACTAAACACGTCACTCCACTATCTCTAAAATTGATCAGAAAATGAGAAGCGGAGTTTTTGTACATTAGCCATATGTGCCTACCCTGCTAAATGCAGGATACCGTGTAAAGTATTTTTTACACGCTTTTATGAGGTCGAGTAATACTGACTAACTACATAATTATGTTATAAAATATAAAATTCAGAATGTGTAATTTTATTTGTACTATCATTATGTAACTAATACAAAATTAACAATACAATATTATAGATCATCGAGATGGTTTGATGATGAAATTGGAACCTTGGACTACCTCCTAGTAAACATAAGCTTGCTCATTAACTAGTTGTATTCTAGTTGTTTAAACTATTAATATATTTTTTTACAAATAAATAAATACTTATTCTAAAGTAGAAAATACGTATATACATAATCAAAACCGAAAACACTGTCGGACCGTAAATTTGATACCATTTAGGGCATTTAGCGAAACGGTATGTTACTGACGTAATCCAATATGGCGGACAGCTGTGCCTTTTTATATTTTTCGGGCGAATTATCACCGACACGGCGAGGATGCGAATCAAATTGAAAGCCGACTCAATTATATTACCTAGTATGTGTAGGGCTGTCTGGTTAGTTATTGAGGCTTATATTTGTATTCATTTAATTATTTTTTCAATTTTAGGCTGTATTCCGCGTTCAGAAGGGTAAACAAAGGGAACCTAGTGCTAAAACAGTCCGTTCAGTACTTACCGACGAATTTTTCGAGACACTGCGTGTAGAGTGGCAGAACACAACGCCTGGATTTTGTTTTAGTGCCAAAACGAAGACATGAAAGTGTTAAAAAATAATAATTTATTCCCTCGAGTGCGAATCGAACCCACAACCGTCGCGTTACAGTCACATCCTTGTGCCCACCACCACAACGGCCTCAATTTAAAATTGTAAAAAGGTTATTCTTTTCATATTAATTCTGTATAATTGACAAAGGGAATTTAATAACGAGTGGAAATTGAGTAAAGAACTATCCTTTCATGCACTTTCACTCATTATTTAATGAGTGAAAAATCGAATAAACCATTCCAAAAATCACTCAAGATATGAGTTCAGGTAACCAGCTTAGCCACTTAGCTAACGCGACAACCCTAATCCCAGGGCGGAGGGGGGACCGTAATACCATTTCGAGATGAGCGACTTAAACGTGTTATTCGACGCTAGTGTATACTGACCTATGGCATCTAGTACGAATGTGGTAGGTGGTTATCTATTTATGTTTATATATTATTTTGTAGAGTTATGAGGCCTGTTGTGCCTCATAAGTATTAGGTACGAGCGTGCGACTGTAAATGCGATAGGTCGTGGGTTCAATTTCCATTCGAAGAAATTAAACATTTTATACTTTCATTTGTCCATTTTGGTAACGAGATGAAATACGGCATTGTGTTCCGCATTTCAACACGCAATGCTTTTAGAATTCGACGGCAAGTGGCGAACGGAAATTTTTTAATGAGAATGCAGTGTCTTAACACTAAGTTCACATGTTCCCTCTCTTTTTACTCTGTTACGTGTGGGATGCGTATTATTTCCATTCCAGGGATATACTTGAGACATTTTCTTTTAGTTGATCTAATTAGGCAAAAACTCTATATTCAGCTATATTTTTAATGAACGAAATAAGGAAGAAAATTATGAAAACACATTTATTAAAAAACGTATTAATTTAGAATTAAATCTAGAAGGAATAATATTATATGAGTACATGATAGATTTTTATTGAATGTCGTAACTCTACTACAATGATAGTAGATCCAAATCGTAAGTACCTATTGCAGATAAACAGAAAATAATTATAAAAAAAAAATAAAGAAAACAAAGGATATGAAAAAAAATTAACACAATAAATAACAAAAAAAAAAAAATGTCTCTAAAATAACTAGAATTTCAATAGGTAATATCAATATTCAATCCACATTAATTCCTCAACAGCTTAACCCACAAAGGTCAGAATAAGCTGGACGCCTTCACCTAACGGTTGCGAGGTTCGGGAGCTCTGGTCAATCGAAGTGTATTTTGACAATACCAGTTATCTAATGGATGCCATAGTTGGATATTGGATCGGCTAGTTTCGCTGAGTGCTTGTTTGTTTCGTACTAAATTGACGTGTGAGTGTTTTATGAGAGTTTCATGTGATATTCGCTTTGTATTAATACTTTTCAATTAAATTTTGCTATGTATTTTAGTTCTCTGCTCTCTGTATCTTTGTTTATATTGAAAATGTATGTTTTTATTTATTTATTTATAAACACTTTATTGCACAAAGAAAATACAATTAAATTTGTAATTTAGATACAGTGCATAGGCGGCCTTATCACTATAAGTGATTTCTTACAGGCAACCTTGTTTTTAACAAAAACTGATAGTACGATACAATTGGTGGCGGCTAACTTTGCATAAAGATATTTCGTAATTATTAATTTTCTCTACAATTCTCACTGCAGTATTTTCTAAATTTTAATATAATTTTAGAAAATATTGCAGTGGGAATTGTAATTAAAAGAGTTAGAGCGCACTAGTTTTTAATTTTATGGAGGTTTCGAGTGGTGCGTCAAGTCATACCTATATAATTCCGTTTTCAATTTTTTATTTATTTACTCTATGTTTCTATTATAAAATCTTACTCTGAACTGCTAAAGAACATTTGTATAAGAATAACCATTTTTTAAGTGAACAGTATTTAGCTACGTAACCGGCGTTTAAAATAAAACAATACAAGCTTAAATAAGCATGGATTTGATCTAAAATTGACCCTAATAAACGAAGTAGCTGTGTTATAACCAAAATTAAATAACACTACGCCAAACATTCTAATGTAATATCTCAAAAGATATTCGACCTATTTATCTCACATTAAGCTAACCTCTTCTAGAGAGCAAAGCGTTACCTAAAACCATTACCATTCAACTGATTTCCGAGTCACATTCGACGGCCATAAAACGTGTACGTACGATAGGAACCACTAAATTGTAGACTCGCGTGTTTCGACGTCGGAATTGCGCAATTTTTACTTCAACATAAATAAAACAGCGTGCGTCCTCCAATTTGACTAAAAAGGGGGGATGGGGGGCGTTGCCGCCTCTAACCGGTTATATCCGGATGAAAACGGAGTGTTGCTGCATTATGTATTTCGTTCTTAAGATTGTAAATGGTTGCTACGCGTGGTATGGGTCGCGAGTTCGTGAATAAGTGACAGTGTTAAAATTACAAGTGGGCATAAAATATACAAAATACATGATGGCTGGTGCGTTGTACCATTTTTTGGAGAAAAAATGATAAGAATTTATGTATGTATATAGGTATTATATATTATGAAGGTGGCTTGGAAAATAAAAACGTCGATTTAGTAGAGCAAACAGACCGCCGCCGTCACAGCCAATGACACTCGAGCCGTGTAATGAGAAGTGCCGTCTGAACTTCGTAAATTTTCTTACGTATACATAAATTTCTATTTTGGTTTGCGTATATTTTTGCATCAAGTGGTACTATACTGTTTTAATGTATTAAAAATCTAATATTTATATTATGTTGTTTGACATATAAAACATATATTTTTATTTTTTACAAACAGATTAATAGACATGTAACAGTTAGTTTTCCACTATTTGCATAATTCTCGTTTTTGTTGTCATTCATAAAGTTAAAGTGCCCGCAATATACAGAGTGTTCCAAAAATTCAATATTTTTTAACTCTTCAGCGCTAGAACCTTTTTATGCTTATTATTAAATAATAATTATATATGGATTAAATTAATTAATTAAATTAAGTAAGTATACACAAACAAAAAATGATCCTTAAATTGCAATAGCATTGTTGCTTACTCTTGCAAGCGTTCCTTAGATCTACTCGTATAATGGAATGATTGAAATCCCACCTGCACTCTCGCCTCAGTAAGGTTGATTTTGAGCGCAAGATCCTCTCGCGTGAACACGTCCGGGTAATGCGTTTGTGCGAAGGCGGTCTCCAGCTCTTCAAGCTGTGTGAAATAGAAATTATATTAGTAATTGTTACATTTTATTAATTTTATTATTTGTTTTTTGATTGGGTTATTTTTTTTGTCTAGTTTAGTGTAATTATATATACACTGTTCAACTTTTTAAAACAGCAAGATCCTTATTTTCTACTTGAATGATCGTAACCTAATTTACCGACAATTGCCATATTTTAACTATATATACAGAAAAACTTTCAGTTCACTTTTACTGCTAGTGAAAAAAAATACTCTTCAATAAAGATATGAAAAACTTTAAATACTTAATTTAATAATTGTTATAAAAACAAGGCTGGACTTAGTGTAGGTACTACATGTATATCTGTTGCCTTAGGCACCGCAGTTAACGTTATTCAATACTGGCAAAATATGATCAGAATTTTCCAAGGATTGACATGAGCAAGAAGACCACATGTGTAGTAGAAGTAGTATTAATAGAGTCACGAATTAGTTTAACAGTGCATACCACTGTTAAAGACAAAATCTTTGTGGAAAACAATGAAATTGAAGAGATCCTTAACTAAATAAATTAATTATAATAAATAACTATTAATGTCTAAGAAAAAAAATTAATAACAAAATAGAAAACAAGAAAACAAACGTGAAATATTAGCTATTGTGTAAGCTTTACCTGTTGCAGTGTGAAGGTAGTGCGGTTTCGTCTTTGCTTCCGACGCACGAACGTATCATCGTGTATCGCCGGGTGATAGGAATAGCTTGTGTCTGTAAATATTATAAAATTGTCAATTATTTTAAATTTAATTTTACTAATAATTAATCAGGATTAAAACGAAAGAGGCCAACCATTGAAAATGACGAACGCGACAGGTTGTGGGTTCGATTCACACTCGAGGAAATTAAATATTTAATATTTACATTTTCTTCACTTTGATATCGAAAAACAACGCATCGATGAGTTCCCCCACTCGACACGCAATGCATCAAGAATTCGCCGGAAAATGAGAAACAGAATGTTACCACTAGGTTCCCTCTGCCTACCTTGCTGTAAAATCTGTACCTAGCTCGAACCACAATAATTCCACATAAGGAACCCGAATTCACAACATTAAAAACAATAATTACCAAAAAAAACAACATCCTAGATTACAATACGAATGCGTGGTGCCCATAAAATAGCGTAAGTCCGGAAAGACCGGGCCATTACGCCGGCGCCCCTCACTCAGACATTATGTTAGGACGATATCTCGAGGACACCGTCGTAGGGTGCATATAGATTAGCTTTTATTACTGTTTAACCACATGAGTGCTTCTGTATATTTTTGTGATAAGTGTTTATTGTAATATAGTGTGATATAATGAATAGTAATGCATACAAATTATTGTTTTTTTAAAAATATATCTATATTTCTTATCTGTAGTATTATCTCGCTCTGGTAACGAGGCAAAGAGCGGTGTCAAGTTCTGTTCAGAATTCGGCAGTGTCTTAGTGAAAATGATGTAGGTATCTTAACACTCTCAAGGCTCCTAAGGTCCCTCTGATTACCCTTCTATGGGCTGATTTCTATTCATCACTCTCTAATGACAAACTAACAAAAAATAATACTTAAGTTTTTACTTTTTACCAATGTCACTTTGTATAGAAAACACATTAAGGAGATTTATTTACACAAACATCCATGTTTGTGTAAATAAATCTCCTTCTTTATTCTATACATAATAGTAATTGTCTTCTTATTTGTTATATGCCTTTTTTAAATAAATCACAGCACTTCGACATTATTAACAAGATTAGTGACAATAGCTGACAACAGTTCATATCGAAGGCGCGTGATTTTATGTGTTCTGTTGAAGTTTGGTGATTTAGATAGAGCTTGGGTCACAAGTACTAGGCACTGCTCTGAGTTCCTCACCTTGTAACGCTGATGGGTCGACGACGGGTCTTTAAACTGTTTTTAGTTGCATGAAAGGTGTAAGTACATTGTATTGTAAGGTATAAGTGCATGTTTTATTTTCCACGCTCGATTGCCAATAATAAATATTATTTAATATTTTAACATAAATATAGACTCCTCTGATAAAGCTGATATATAATTGGTGCTGGTTATAAGTATTCTCTTTAAACCTTTTTTTAAAAAAAAACACGTATATAAAATCAGATATTTAACATTAATTTAAATACATCATCATAATAAAAACTAAAAACTAAAAAGTTCTAAAAAGACAAAATACAAAAAAAAAACATTCCACAAATCGGTGTCACCCTATCGCAATAGAATCAATGACAAACGTTGGGGCGGTCCCCTCGGCAGCTTTTCTATTATTCTTACTCGTAATGTCATTCTATGAGGAAATTACCCTCAAAGCGCGGGATTACAGCTGTCTTCGTTGTAATGACTTTATCACGTCAATTACTTGAGTGCGATTTATTGAGGGTACTTTGGTGTACGTGCGATTGTCGGGTTTGGAATCGTTTTTTTTTCTCTTATTTTTAGTTTCACGCTGTATCCCGTATATAGGAGGGTAGGGGAGGGGAACCTGGGAACCTAATGTTGTGACACTCGGTTCCCATTAAGGCACTTCCGTTTTCCACTTTCCGCCGAGTTCATTATCGCTCTCTTTATCTCGTTACCAGAACAAGGAAATGAAAATATATAATAACTAGTGGGCCCGGACGCGGCTACGCCCGCGAAAATATAAGCCTAAATAATTAAAATAAGTTAAAAAATAATAATAAGTGGAGATTTATTATTAGAAAAAATATCTGAGTAACCGAAATGAACAAACAAAAGAAATAAAGGTAACTAAAGGAAATTCTTAATATTAGAAAAAGAACCTAAAGTTTGCCGTGCGCGCGTACTAAACATTTTTCTATATTAAATAATTATTAATTTTTGCGAACAATATTAAATAAAATCCCAATTGATTAAAATTACGATATTTTAAGTGTATAACATCGGTATAGATAAGCGAACTGAGATAAATTAATTATAAGCAGCAAATAATTACATAAAAATAATAGTAATTCTAAAATATATAAAAATTTACAAAATCATCAAAGTCATCCATCCCTTCGCGTCGGTCATACTATACCACTCGTAGGCTAAGTCATTTGTAATCAGTGATATCTCCTTATTTATTTATTAGAATGTTCTACAGTAAACCATAATTTCCATCTAGATGAAATGCTGAAAGTGACTATTATAATTATTTTCATAAGGATGAATATCAAATTATAGAAATCATCTAATTTTTGTTAATGTATACAAATCTATATCGGCGTGCGCCATGTATGCATTAAGCAAACTCACTTTGGGTGACGTTTTCTTAAAACAACAAACTTTGCAAGCCGTTGCTTAGCAACGCGTAGCGACGGTTGTTACTAACATGGCGGAATAAATTGCATGTCAAATAAATTATTTTAATATATTGATATACGAGTATATCGAAAATATTACAAATATGAGAAAAAAAAAGTATCCTATGTTCATCCCGAGACTCTCAAGTATCTCTATATGAGTATTTTATCACAATTAAATTAGCGGTTTGACCCTGATTGCGTAAAAGACAGACAGACAGACAGACAGACAGAGTTACTTTCGAATTTATAATATAGGTATGGATTATATATAACAGCCTTAGAATAGTTCTTATTAAGTAGTAATTAAGCTATTAAACTATTTGTTTTTACTTTTTAATGCTATTAACATCTTTTTTACAATGATTAGTTGAAATAATATCGTAAAATAAGACTAAAAACTAATGTACAATATACCTACATATACAGTAAATAGTATTTTTCATATAAATTTTAATATAATAAACATAAAATACATACATTCATTAACGTAATACGAATATTGCTTTCAAATTGAGACCAGAATCAATCCGGACTGGTCATTTAAACCCCGTTTTAAATGAATAAACAAACGTTTTGTGAATTTTTACGCTACTTCAAAGCTTAGCCGCTTCACTTGTAATGGAGAGAATTGATTGAAATTATTTATATATCACTTTAGCGATTGATTTTTTATTATTGTTATATGTATATATGTATCTTTTAAAAAACATATAAGAAGAAAAACAATGTGTACAACGGCGTTTATAATAGAGATCTCTACCAGCAGAAACCCCAGACACGATTTAGGTGCGGGATCTAAACATTACGTTAATAATGTATCTAAACATAAACCTAGTAATTATAAAAATATATATTGGTCATCATAATAAATTAATAATACCTGATTTAATTTTTCGTGATAAACTGTTTGTACTTCACCGGATCAGTAAAGATAGTATGAAGTCTTTTCTGTAGTCATAATCCTAATTATGACAACTGCATATATAATGGGAACCATATTCCAAAAGAGGAATATTTTTTAATTATGGTGCACGCCAGATCTATATACGTTAAAATGTATATAAATTCGTTCATTTTTACATAAAAACGGATACACAAATAATATTTAAATACCCGACTACTTAATAATTCAGAAAAAACAAACTGAAGAATTTCATAAAATAAAAATAATGTAAGTACAAAGTTTTTAACAATTAACAATTCTATACTTATCCAAAGCGCAGATTATGAGATTTTTAATATTACATTAATTGAATATAAATAATAGAGCGTTCATCAGCTCAGAAAAATCCCTCGGCGGCGGAAATTAAAAAGTGCTCGACTTCCGGCGGAACGGCCGCTTTAAGTGCAGCGGGAAAGTTTGACCGTTCACGCTGCTAGCCCGTGCAGTCAGTCGAGTTGTGCAGGGTTCTGGATATATTTTGTTTTCTTTAGAAAATTACACTATTACGTCGTGAAAAAAGATGATTTAAATATATTTTGTGATATATATTTTTAATTTCCTTTAAGTTAATGATTTATATGAAAAGTTTTTTAGTTTATATGGTTGTTTTTTTTTCTTCTATTAATCCAATTTGTGACGAGTAATGGAAAAGTATTATATACAGAATACAATACTAATTAACAATATTAAGTAAATATCTAAAAAATAACAGTTTCAATAACAAACAAGGTGTCCATAGCACACCGTGATTGCGCTAATGAGACAGACGTCCGAGCGCTACAAAATTGCCCCTACATATTTAACAAGTTCGCTTAAGCCGCTTTTTATACCCACTTTTAAAACTTCCTCCACAAGCAATTCCTTAATAAATATTAAAAATTAATATATTTACGCAATTTGGGAGCCCGCTCGTCTTTTTAATATAATAATTTGGTTGAGTTAGTAAAAAACGTGACGCGGGCGGGCTAATCCGAAGTGACATGAGCCTTATTAAGTTAGTTTCGGTAACAGAGTTAGAGCGGCGGCGCGACTCAAAAACTATTTTATGAATAATAGATGGCGCCGGCGGCGACCAATCCCGGGGGAGCCACGCCCCCTTCCCGCCTCCCCCCACATGGGCACGGGCACCCCTGCCTTCTATTCATTAGCACATTACCACCCCTAGGAGTTTGGACACGTGAACCGGTTAGAAACTGATTTTTGTCGCTTTTGAATTTTCTTTACCTTACCTTGTTTTCATTAAGTTGGGTGTTTTGTTTTTCAAGAATATGAAAAAATAAATTGATGGGGGCTATTGACTAACTGTTAATATTTTGTAACGATTATTAACTAATATTTTATAATATATATTTTATATACATTCTATCTTTAAACAAAATAATCTAACATTAATTAATCAGAATTACAAAAAACTAAAATTAAATAGGAAACTGAAACAAGATGGAACCGAGCATAACAGAGTTAGTCCGGCAACTGCGGCTCCTATAAATTCATTTAGGGAAGTTTGCAGACCTACAAGTGAGCTAATCGACGCTCCTGGACTCTATGCAATTACGTGTTGTTGGTGTTGTATGTACACTTCAACGATAGTCTGATAGCCTAATAGTCTTGTATGTTTAATATATACATAGATAGTGGGTTCGATCACCAGTCGGGAGAATGAATTAATTAAAATTTTCATTTCTTCGCTCTGTCACCCAAGTAAAAGCCCGCAACTCAGTACGTAATGTCTCTAGATAAAATGGGGAACGGGTCTTAGCATTAGGTTCCCTCTTCTTATCCTGCTGGGTGCGGGATAGAGCGTGAAGGTGATAAAAAAATATTAGTATGCGTATCTACGCTTTTCTTAAGTAAGTTCGATTCTTGTTGCAAAGTAAACAGGTAGTTACAAATATATATATATATTCAAAGATTTCGTAAGGTACTTAATGTAGAATGAAACATTATATAGACCTGTTTTCAATAATAACACAGAAAATTAGTAAAATATTATAATTAACTCACAAGGGTGTGAAGCTGTGAAAGGGTACTCCAGCGTGGGGAGCCGGTGCTGGTGCGGCGGCAGGCTCGGCGGGCAGTGGTAGCAGAACAGTCCACGACCGCCCGCACCGCCGCTCGCCAGCTGTGGAGGTTAACGCTGTTTTAGTATTCAAGTTAATACATAAACAAGTTGAGGCAACAGTTGTGGGTTTGATTCTCACTCGGAGACTCACTCTGACTCTATTTCAGTTGATATTTCGGTGCAGAATGAAAATTCGCATTTCTCTGCTCTGGCAATTATGTCATTTAATTCTGGTAGAATTCTTACGCTGTTCCCGTATATAGCAAGGTAAGCACAAATATCCTGAGAACCTATTGTTAAGGCACTCCGTTCGTTGACATTATATAAAGTTTATTTTAAAAAAATCCTTTAAAGATCTTCTCGCTGAAATATAAACAATTTACTATTACAACAAAAATTAAAACTTCAATTGAAATATATTACAATTATAATAAAATCATTTTAAAACAACTTAACCTACATTTATAACTTAACACATTACAAGCACGTCTCAGCACAGCTTTATCACCTTCCACTAATTACAAAATTACCATAAAATATGAACCTACACCCATTAAAATACCCAATAGATCCCTTCATAATAACAAGGCGCTGTAATCAAACCCGTAGTCTACGGTCTCGGTAATAGCGCAATTCAACAATTGTATCGGCTTCGTACCAATGACAGGTTGTTTATAGTTAATATGCAGGTTGATTGTATATTAATATACAGGTTGATTGTATATTAAGTTGTTTGAATTGTGCCATGGATACCGATATGCAATGAATAGATTGTTTTGATATTGATGTATTGTTATAGCCTTGGATTTGGATTATTAATAATGGGTTTTTTAGTTCATAGGTATTTTTAGAATTAAGCAATCTTAGGCTTGGGGTCGTTCTTATTTTTTTCTCGAATGGGAACTTGCTATGCCGGATTTTGTCTAACAGATATAACAAACGAAAATAAATTGAATATAATTATTTATTATACTATAAGCTTCGAGAGCTCGAGAAAATAATAATAACAATCAGAAAAATAATTTAAATTCAATCTTCTTTTTAAATAATTTTAAAAATATAAATTTAAAAATATGTGTAATTTAAATTTGTGTAAACACACTTCTTGTATGAGAGCTTTAAAATTATGATTTATTTTTATTTTCAAAATTATTATTTCAATTAAGATGTTTCCACTTTGCAATCTATACTATATGATGATATTGAATATGAAATAAATGATACAGCAAGTACGTAACTTCGTTCTGTGCGCTGCACTGAGGCAATTTACTGATCGAAATTAATTGATTTATATGCGTCGTGTCCTTTATTGCAATAGTGACGAACTACGTCCGCAAGCGATACAATGGAAAATATTATTTTATAAATATTTTAATCCATCAGCTTCACGCTGTACCCCGCACATAGCAGGGTAAGCAGAGGGAACATAGTGTTAACACACTCCGTTCCCCACTTTCAGCCGAATTATTTCAGGCATTGCGTGTTAAGTGGCATTCCTTTGTGCCAGAGCGAAGAAATGGAAATATTAATAAATAATACTTCGTTCCTCCGAGTCAGGATCGAACCCACAACCGTCGCGTTACAGTCACATCCTTGTGCCCTAGCTCTACAATGGCCTCAATACATGTAAATATTTAATATAATATATTTTATTAATTAATTTAAGATAATAATATAACTCACTTTCGTTCAACTATTGCCAAAGTAAAATTTTGCTACTTTACACGCTTTCTCATGAAATTCAAAGTTAAGTGGAGAATGGAATGTCTCGAATGGAGAGGAGAATGGAAGAGGAGAATTGTATGCCTCTGTACTAAGTTTTTTATGCCTATCTCGAGATGCGTAACACTTATAACACGTAACGCGTATAATTTTAGTAATATTTTCATAAATCAAATTCTACAAGGCCATAGCAATAAAATCACTATAATTTAAACGGTAACACTATTCGCCTATTAATAATGACTGTGATAATCTAATATCTGTTTATTGGTACAATTGGTCTACATCAAAAACCTTGATTCGATTATACATCCAAATTTATTACACGTATCGAATAAAGCTGCTAATATCGATATTTATATGAATACTTTGGGACGATCTCAGTGACAAGTTCATTTGCGGGAGGAATTCATTGGCCACCTATGTAGAAGAAAAGCTTTTTTATACGCCATCCCTGTACATGGCAGGGTAGGCTTAGGGACCCCTATTGTTAAGGCACTTCTGTTCTCATAATTTAAGGTTAATATTAAATTTTCCTTTAAAAATCTATAGATTGGCTTATAGATAATTATTTCGATCGATGCAAAATACAATTAGCAATTGATCATCAACCTTAATTCGATTATACTAACAATTAATCGAATAAAGCTGTTAATATCGATATTTACATCAATATTTTGGTACGATCTCAGTGACATAAGTATATTTGCGAGAGGAAAATGACAATGAAATTCAATTGCACGCATTACTAGTGACCCACGTGCGGAGCGCGACGACTCGTTTATATAAATGACATTAATGGAGCAATGTATCGGCTAAACGATGCGCGGGCGCATTCGATGCCGCTGGTGACGTCAATGTGCTATTATACTCGGATTTAAGGATTATATAATCGGGTTTTTTTATTTTTGTGGGTGTTTTTTTATCAGGTTCACGCTGTATCCCGTATATAACACCCTACCTACCCGATAGAGGGAACCTAGTGTTAGAAAATGTTAGGATACTCCGTTCCCCATTTCCCGTGCTTTTGTTTCGACCCCAAAGCGAAGAAATGAAAACTTTAATAAATAATAATTCTTCAGAGTCGAAATCGAATCCACAACCGTTGCGTTTACAATCACACGCTTGTGCCACTGAGCTACGACGGTGTGTATTATGATACTAACATATGTAAAAAAAGCATGTTCTTAAAATGTCACTTAATAGCCATAGATAGATAAATAATATACATAACTGTTTAAGACTACAAAATCTATAAACATATATGTTAATAAATATATCTCATAAAAAAACCATTTTTTTTTAATATCTAAAATAGACCATAGTTCAGCACAGCTTGTATTGGCTCGTCCTGTCTGCGCGCGTGGGGCCCAATACGTTAATCCTATTTATATTACTGTGTCATTACCGCATTACACCCACTGCTACGTCCGCATCTACTGCACCAACCTTGAAAGGGGAAATTGCATTTTGTGAGCTATTATATGATATATGCATATGTTTTAGGGTTCCGTATATCAAAAGGTGAAGATAGGGCCTATATAACATCAGGGATTTGGGATCGTCTGTCTAGACCATTTTATCATGAGGTTAAGTGGAGGTATCAAGCTGGAATTAATGTCAAATTTTTAACTATATGGACACTTGAATCAACGCAATGAAATGCAATCAAAAGATATGAGAATTTATACATCGATTTTGCTCGTAATCAAAACCTTTAGAAAATTCCCGTGGACCTACAGTTATGAAAATTTACACGAACACCTAATATTTAATTAAACAAAAATATAAAAAAGTCCAATCCAAATATTAATTATATCCATACAATCGCACTTAACCGGTTCTTAATTTTTTCCTATGTAACACTTTCTCCCACATAGGGGGCTCTCAACGGCAACCTAGAGTTAAAACACTACATTGTATATTGAGTGGCGGAACTCAGCTATCAGAGGAAATCAAAGTATGAAACATTTCATTACATTCCCTGTCCCACGACTGATCTCAATATATTTATATCTTAAGACAATAAATAACTTTAATTACGAAATATTCTTACTCAATTCGATCTTGTGGCTAGTATTAACGCTTCAATGTTAACTAAATCAGTTGCTGCAATTTAAAAAATACTCTAAAATAAGTCTAAACTGAAAAATTACACTCAAAGTAATGAAATGATAAGAAAAATAAAACCAGTCTATTCTAGCGCGTAATATGCAAAAAATATATGTACTTAAGTTCAGTTATCTTTCTTCATAAGGTTAGATAGTCCTTGAAAAAGTTCTTACAATCACTTCCTCAAATAGGCTGAAAAAACTCAGCATTGAATATTATATCAGTAATCAGCATTAAGTAGTCTTCTCTATAAACATCTTATAATAATTGAATTCATTGAAAATAATAATTTAAAGGACAAAAGATATTATTCCTCTAACATATCTCACGCCATTCAAAAGATAAAAATCGTGTTTATTCAGCTACTTATTTCATTAAAAATAATGAACATCGCAAGAAAAACTTAAAGCGTTTTGTTTCGCACGAACAAACAATATAATGAATTTTGTATGGTTAAACAAAGATTTTATTTTGGTATTTTTTTGTTAGGCCTTAGAGGCGAGATTATCGACACCGGTAAAACACTTGAACGTATGAGAAAGACTTTGGGTGAGGCCGACGTATTCAGTTTTATTATGGAGCTCTTGCGTTATCTTTATCAGATATCTATATTATCAACGGACGGAAAAATAAATTAAACTAGTACGAATAACGTACATCGTGTCGATGGCATGTTAACGTAGCAGGTTGTGGGTTCGATATTTCCATTAGGAAATTAAATACTTAATTAATTATTTTCATTTTCCTCGCGTACCTAACCTAGGCGTCTTACTAACTAATTGCTTCATCTTTCACATTACAAAGAAACCCATGGTGTTATTTAACGTCCCCCATTAAGCACCATTGTAAATGATAAGTCATGAAGTTAATAGTCGTTAATATTATGTCAGATAGAGTGACCGATCACTACAGTGAAATCCGAATAAAAGAATTATGTATATGAATGAATTATCTATATAAGCAATATAAGAGGAAATATATTATAAAATGGCAACATTTTTTTCTCACAAATACATTTACATATTAGAAAATGAATCATATTTACAACATTATATCGGGCTTATCGAAAATTATATGCTAAAATTAATTGGTATTACGTTAATAAATTTAATCATTGCTAAGTACATGGAAGCTACATAATTATTCGATTTGATTCGAATTAATCCAATTGACTTATCGGAATCGAATTGAAATTAAACGATACAAATGTAATTTCGCTGTAAATCGTGTTTGCTTTCGTTATTGAGATTGATCTCGATGTTTGATCTGCAAATACTGAGAAGATGTGTTTTAAATTCGAAAGCCAATTTCGCGGAATTGTGTGAACTATATATTGCGGAAATTAATTGTATTTTTATTAACTCCTCTATTAATACATATATTTTATACATACCTATATAAATAAAGGAAAAAAATACATAAATCAGCTAGCTTCACGCTGTATCTCGCATATAACATGGTAGGCAAAGATACTTCGTTTTCCATTTTTCGCCTTTCGAGTAAGTGCGTGTTAAGCGGCGGAACTCAACGTCAGGCTTTTCGCCACAGCGAAGAAATAAAAATATTAATCATATATTCCCCCTAGTAGAGATCGGATCCGTAACTGTCGCATTGTAGTCATATCCTGTGTCGCTGCGCCATGGCGGGTACGTAATTTCTATATAAATACATATAATTTTAAATAATTAAACTACATAAGTTATACGAAGTACTCAATTCAAATGCAAAACGAACGAATGACGTATTATAAAAATTCATTCAATTCAATTGAAACAAATTATTTTACGATTCAACCCGCTCAGTATCGAACAAAACAATCAATAATATTTAATCACAGTGCCTCTACAGCTCGTTCATTTAATATCGGAGTTTTATAAAGTGTAATGGAGATCAATTGAACAGTTTAAATTAACTATTAATAATGGACAATGATTCTATCGGGGCGCGACAATCGGATAGCTGGAACACTTGACGTAGAACACAGATAAAAAATGTTGAACGTCTTAAGATTTTTATTTAATCTGTATTAAATTATCTTTGTTTTTTGATCAGTTTTTTTTCTTAATGTATGAGATATAAATCTTTTCTTTTTTGCTTGCTTATTATACTAACATTGACTTTTCCAAAAATACTCTAAATAACTATTATATTTTTTAATTAACAATATTTATTACTCAAAATTCATTTATAATTCCTATAGGGGATAAATTCAAATAAACATAAAAAATAAAACCATTGTAAGTGAATTAAAATGTAATAAAAAAATGAGTGTTAACCCTGGGCGTAGCTGTCAGTCACAATTTGCGTAAACGGGTCTCGGTGGCCTTTAATCGGTTTATAGGACGATATGCCCGGTATTCCTTTTGATCTGTCTATTTTTTGTATTTT